>JADLZN010010571.1:159688-288971 GCA_018155175.1 Sinocyclocheilus anophthalmus
CATTGATTTGATAAGGTCATAGGTTTTACCTCCTATGCCATTTCAATAAGTTTGTAGAATAGTCCTTGGTGCCAAATTGAGTCAAAATCTTTTTTTAAAGTAAATAAAGCATGCATATATTTTACCTTTGTCTTGGTTAACATGTTTTTCAATTAGATTATGTAATGTATAGATGTGATCAAATGTACGGTAATTTGGTAAAAAAAACGATTTGGCTTCTGCTCGATACATTGTGTGGTGATGAAGTCTAATAGTCGAGCGTTTATTATGCTACAGAATAACTTTCCCAGGTTGCTGCTCACACAGATGCCTCTGTAGTTGTTAGGATCAAATTTATCTCAGTTTTTAAAGATTGGTGTTTTCAAGCCTTGATTCCAGATGTCAGGGAAGTAACCTACACTCAGAAGCACATTTAATAGTTTTAGAATGGCCAATTGGAATTTATTGCTTGTGTGTTTTATCATTTTGTTTAATATCCCATCAGGTCCAGATGGTTTTTTGAGTTGGAGGTTTCTGATTTTTTCTTTTAAGTTCTTTATCAGTTATTGGGAAGTCTAATGGGTTTTGGTTATCTTTGATGGCTAATTCTAGTTTTTTCAGTTGGTTGATTGTTTGATTTTGCTTACGGTTTGTGTCTGTTTGTACTTTATTAAGCAATGTTTGGAAATGACTTTCCCATATTTCTCCGTTTTGTATTGCCAATTCTTCATGATCAGTTTTTTTCGGATTGTTCCAATTTTCCCAAAATTGGTTTGTTCACTGACTTCTCGATTATTGTCAGTTGTTTTTGAGTGTATTGTGCTTTTTTGGTTCTGAGCGTATATTTGTATTGTTTTAGTGTTTCACTGTAAAGAAGGCAGATCTCTGCATTATTTGGATCCTTGTGTTTCTGATTTGACAATCTTCTCAAGTTTTTGCGAATAGTTTGGCAGTCATGATCAAACCAATTTTTGTCATTTTTGAGTATTTGATTTTTTCCATTTTTTGTTTTCAATTTGAATTGTTTTGCTGATTTTTCAAATATGTAATAGATATCTTTGACCGCAAGATTGACACCCTCAATAGAGTGAGCATAGGTGTTATTTAGAAAGTTATCAGCGCTTGTATTTTTTTGGCTGCTAAGTGCTTTCTGATATTCCTCAGCGCTGTTTTCAGCCCATCTGTATGGCTTTCTGATGATGTACAGCTCACTGGGCTTTGTGTTAATGCTGTTTTCTGTCTTTTTGAGATGCACAGTGATTTAACTGTGATCAGACAGAGGGGTTAATTCTCTAACAGTGAATGATCTGAGAGATGAAGGATCTATATCTGTTATCATATAATCAACTGTGCTATTCCCCAGAGATGAGCAAAATGTGAATCTCCCTAAAGTGTCTCCTCGTATCCTACCTCGTGTGATAGATGCCAGACCCAGCTTCACAGGTCAGCTAGCAGGGGACGTTTCATTCTTATTTTACTAGTAGCATCATGTGCTTAGGTCTATGTGAGGGCGAGAAATGTGTTATTAAGCATCGTTTGTTTGTTGATGATATTTGGCTCCCCTGTGCGTCTGTGAAGTCCGGCTGTAGTCCTGTTCTTGCGTTCATGTCCCCGCAGATGAGCACGTTTCCCTGGGGCTGGAAGTGGCTTGTCTCTTCTTCTAATGTGGAGAACATGTCTTCGCTGTAGTGGGGGGACTCTGATGGATGTATATGGCACACAGGAATATATCTTTTCTGGATGGGAGCTGTCTCTCTTATGGATTTTAAAGTCCGGTGTAGAGTTAGTCCTTGCTTTACTGTGTTGATAGTTGGTTTGTTGGAATTGTGGATTTCGAACCGATATTTGTCCTTCGTGCTGAGATCATCTCCAGTTTCGGACTGTGCTGTTGTGTGTTATTTTGTGATGGTAGATTATTTCTCCTGTAGTGTGGGGTGGGCAGCGGGTGATGGTCTCCCTGCGCCATGTCTCCTGTAAATATAATATCCATGCTCTTGTTAATGCTATCTGCTTGTCTGAAATTCTGGTGTTTGAACTCTTAGTCCAAAGCTGTTGAATTCAAGCCAGGACTATCTCCACACGGATTACTGATCACACGTACACTTTTAATATGTGTGTGTGTCTCGCTGTGTGACAAGGCTATTGCGTCTTGACATTTAGTTAAGAACCAGTATTGGAAGTGCGATGAAAAAGATGGAAGACACGTCGTCCATAATATCGCATGTGATTTCTGTGTGCTGCAAGGCTTTGTGGCCGCGTGGACTGCTGCGGCGTATCATCTGTTATGGTGCTCCGGGGTCGGAGTCCTGTCTGCTTCCTTGGAGGAGCGGGGGGACGTTTCTTGTGCGCCTTGGAGCTGCTTACTTGCGGGTGTAGAGTGAGTCTGTCTTCTGCATGGTTTTACAAACAAGCCAAAAGCTGTGCTTTTCACACACTCCTTGCCGAGAGTGTCTCCACATTCACAGTTGACTTGTGTATGTGTCATACAACGTGATGGACAGGCAGTGGCGCCGCATCGCTTTTATGGTAAGCCAGGTGAACGTTTGGAATGAGTGCACAGCTTCTGGAGAGTTCTGCGTTGTTTCCATGGATCACGTGAAGAGGCACATCATTCCGTGGCAGTAATGTGGACAGAGTTATTTTAGCTTCTGGGAAGTGTTCTGAGGCTCTGAGGGCCACCTCTTTGAGCACAGGAGCCACGTTGCCCTTCGCTGCTCGTAAGTTGTTGGTCCCTGTGTGGATTATGATGTGCTTGTAAGTTTCTTTCAGATTTTTATCAGATAAGATCTGAAGAGCCTTGCTGGTATTTGGGCACCACATTTTCTGTGCTTTCATTTTTGGAAACAAGAGTTTCTCGTTTATATATTTTCTGTTGGAGTCGATGAGAATCAGAGCTTCTGTTTGGGTGGGGTTGTGTGGAGCAGTGTGGTGGGCTTTGGTCTGTGGATCTGATGAAGATCGAGGCTCATCCGCTGCAGGGGATTGCTGATCGTCAGTGGGGGTCTCTAGACAGCTTAGGTGTTTAGCGTGAGATGCTTTGGATGATGAAACGTGAAGAAGTTGTTCCTTCATTTTATTTATAAGTTCATCCTTCTTTCGAAGTTCTGATTTCAACACAGACAGTTCTTCCTGCATTTCTGTTTTAATTTCTGCTATCTGTCTTCTGAAAGTTGATTTGAATTCCTTCAGCTCTTCTCTAGCTTGCTGAAGCTCCTTTGACATCTGTTCTTTGTTTCTCTGCAGGTTTTCAGTCTCTTGTTTTAAATTCATCATGTCCTTTTTTAGCTGCTCCAAGTCGCTGTTGTCTTTTAGCTGGGGCATTATTAATTATTTTAGTTCCACCATATCTATTTCCAGGAGTGAAAATTTGTCTTTCATTTTTGACATGGGAGATTGAATTAAGGCTGTTGCAGTTGTTGTCTTCTTTTGGATGTCTTTTACGGGAGAATCATTTTTACTTCTATCTTTATGATCCTGTATGAAACTAGTATTAAGCTGTGTCTGCTTTTTAATTTGCATAAAGTCCACTATAAATGCTTTGAAGGCAGGCTCCGAGCATTGGATCATGACAGTGCCACTTTGGTATAAGTTCAGAGATAAAATTCTTGATTCCTCATTTTCTTCAGCATCTTCAAATACCAGGATCTGTCTGGCTTTGCAGATGCCTCTTTTTGTGGTGAAGGTGAAGTGTTGGCAGAAAGCAGTATGCCATAAGGAGCTGCTTTCAGTGTAGAAGAGCAGGTTGGTCATTGAACTGCGGTCATAGTCAGCAAACAGTGCTTCAGGATTGTGCTTGATCTGCTTCTGTCTGTGGAGCTGTTTAGAATGCGCAGAGCTCTTCTGAGGGTACACAAAGGGGCGGGGCTTGCATGCTGCAGCGGCCATGCTGGTTTTCGAATGTAAACAACTGAAAAAAAATGTCTCTTTGTTTGTTTTTGAGCGTTCCTCTGTGAATTATATACAGTATAGATATTGGTCAAAATACCAGTGCATAGACCGTAAAAACAAGACCAAACCGATCTTCATTGACACTGCTGTATATGAAAAAACATTCAAAATATTCTTCCTGAAGTAGATATTGCTGATTTTTTTCAAAAGTGCCTTCCTTACTTTCTGTGACTCTTCCTTATTCGTTAAAGATTGATGTTTGATATCCTCTGTTTCTCTGAGGTTTTAGTCCGTGGATAAATCCATACAGGCCTTGGTCTGAAGAGAGGTCTTCTCTCTATGACAGTTGTGTGGTCCTTTGGGTCTTCTGCTGTCTTTCTTGGTTGATTTAAACTCTTCTTCTGGGTAATATAAGTTGTATGAAGTCTTTTTGTTTTAAATTGGTCATAACTCTTGGTCTGTCTTATTTTAAAACAATATTAAAAGTAAAATAATCAGGAGCTCATCTTGTTGCTTAAGAGTAATCTGGCCTAATATAATGTAGCTGTGCTGGAAACATCAGATCAGGGCAGGCTGAGTGTGTTCTCTTCTGTGGTGACAGGCAGACACATATTGAGCAGCAAACACACAGCAGTTCTTCTGTTCTCCTAACAGATACGGTAGTTTCTCCTGGTTTGAAAGAGTTTTAAATGTCTGATGATCTGCTGTATTTTATCATAGAACACTGTCCTTATATCTGTGTATTTGGGGCATTCTGCTAGGAAGTGCAGTTCTGTCTCCATCTGATTCAGATCACAGTGTGAACACAGTCTCTGCTCCGGTGGCAGCCATGTTTTTCTGTGTCTGCCCGTCTCTATCATCAGCTTGTGTCCGCTGAGTCTGTATCTGGTCAATGTGCTTCTCAGTTTCTTATCTGACACTGTGTACAGATACTCTGCCGTACTGTACTCTCTCTTTAGGGCCAGATAGCATTGCACTTTACTCTGCTGTTGTGTTTTGGTTTGCCAGTGAGTGATGTAGCTCTGTTTGATCTGTGTAGTGATCTGACTGATTCTGATGCTGTGATGCAGAGCAGCATTAGATGTTAGTGAAGCATCAGGACTGAAACTCGTTGTGGTGGATCGCGAGGAGGTGCTTGCTTTCTTTGGCGCATCTCTTGGTCTTGCAGGGTATTAGATGATATGATTGGGGATCATGACTTCAATGTCTGTCCAGAATTTAATATGCCCTATTTTTTGTATCTTTATGATTAGAGGATATTTGCCTAATTCTGCCCTGCATGCGTTATTTGTTGTGTGCCGGTGCACGTGTAATATATTTTTACAGAGTTCTGCATGCAGGGTCTCAATCGGATGTTTTTCCCATTTGGTGAAATCTTGATTGGTATTTGTCAGTGGACCCCACACCTCACTGCCATGGAGGGCAATGGGCTCAATTACTGATTCTTATTTTCAGCCAAATTCTAATAGGGATTTCTATTGGACATTGCTGTTTTATGGCGTAGAAGGCCCTGTGTGCTTTATCTCTCAGTTCATTTACAGCATGATTAAAGTTTCCCGTGGATTTGATTTTCAAACCCAGGTAGTTATAGTGTGATGTGTGTGTTGTCTGCTTAGTGCCTAATGTTAATGTGTGTTGTGTTCCCTGGGATCTGGATCTTTTCTGCAAGATCATAATTCTGGTTTTCTTCAGATTGACTGTCAGAGCCCAGGTCTGGCAGTATTCCTCTAGCAAGTCCAGGTTCTGCTGTAAAGCGTGTTGAGTGGGAGACAGCAGAAGCAGGTCGTCTGCATACAGCAGGCATCTGATCTGTGAGTTGTGTAGGGTGTGGCCAGGGGCTGCAGATCGCTCCAGACTGCTCGCCAGTTCATTGATATGTTAAATAACATTGGGCTTAAGCAGCAGCCCTGTCTCACTCCACGCTCCTGGGAAAGATACCTCGTACGTTTGGTGCTGATTTTTACGCCACATTTACTTTCAGTGTACATTGATTTGATAAGGTCATAGGTTTTACCTCCTATGCCACTTTCAATAAGTTGTAGAATAGTCCTTGGTGCCAAATTGAGTCAAAAGCTTTTTTTAAAGTCAATAAAGCGTGCATATATTTTACCTTTATCTTGGTTGACATGTTTTTCAATTAGAGTATGTGATGTATAGATGTGATCAGATGTACGGTAGTTTGGTAAAAATCCGATTTGGCTTCTGCTCTGTACATTGTGTGTGGTGATGAAGTCTAGTAGTCGAGCATTTATTATGCTACAGATTAACTTTGCCAGGTTGCTGCTCACACAGATGCCTCTGTAGTTGTTAGGATCAAATTTATCTCTGTTTTTAAAGATTGGTGTTATCAAGCCTTGATTCCAGATGTCAGGGAAGTAACCTACACTCAGAAGCACATTTAATAGTTTTAGAATGGCCAATTGGAATTTATTGCTTGTGTGTTTTATCATTTTGTTTAATATCCCATCAGGTCCAGATGGTTTTTTGAGTTGGAGGTTTCTGATTTTTTCTTTTAAGTTCTTTATCAGTTATTGGGAAGTCTAATGGGTTTTGGTTATCTTTGATGGCTAATTCTAGTTTTTCCAGTTGGTTGATTGTTTGATTTTGCTTACAGTTTGTGTCTGTTTGTACTTTATTAAACAATGTTTGGAAATGACTTTCCCATATTTCTCCATTTTGTATTGCCAATTCTTCATGATCAGTTTTTTTCAGATTGTTCCAATTTTCCCAAAATTGGTTTGTTCACTGACTTCTCGATTATTGTCAGTTGTTTTTGGGTGTATTGTGCTTTTTTGGTTCTGAGCGTATATTTGTTTGTATTGTTTTAGTGTTTCACTGTAAAGAAGGTGGATCTCTGCATTATTGGGATCTTTGTGTTTCTGATTTGACATTGTTCTCAGTTTTTTGCGAATAGTTTGGCTTTCTTGATCAAACCAATTTTTGGGTATTTGATTTTTTCCATTTTTTTTTTCAATTTGGATTGTTTTGCTGATTTTTCTAATATGTAATTTATATCTTTGATGGCAATATTGACACCCTCATTAGTGTGAGCATAGGTGTTATTTAGAAAGTTATCTACCAGCGCTTGTATTGTTTGGCTGCTAAGTGCTTTCTGATATCTTCACTCTACTCCTTTCTCCCTCTCGCGCTCTCTCATCTCAACCTCTACAGCGCTCTCTGTCTCTCTCTCTCTCTCTCTCTCTCTCAGCGGATCTTTGTTCAGCTTTAAACCAATGACTCGTTTGGTGATGGGGGCGTGGTCGCTCAGTTGGTCCAACCAATGAAATGCTTTTAACGACCCGCATTGGGAAGCTGTTTGGTCGTGCGATAATCACTATTTACACACAGAAAAGCGGTTCAGAAAAAGGGGACGAAAAGCCTGAATTCGGAATAACGTGCTACTATACCAGGCTTAGGACTATTATTTCTTCAAGTGACAGTAGTAGTGAGAGTCTATTCCGAATTCAGCATATGATCATGGAAGTGAATGAATGGAAGTGATATAATACATAACTTATCTTTATGTATTTATACATAAAGTATAAAAAGATGGTATAAAAACGTCAGACGAAGCAGGAATAGCATAGCGCTAAGATGACCTAGTGTTTTTTGCAAACTCAGTACAACAGTGCGTTAAATACGGGTTCCCGCGATAGTATCCACTCAAATCGGCGTTTGTTGTTGTTTTTGTAATGGCGGCTAGTGATGCATGAACCGGAAGTGATGTTGCTTTGGTCATTTACCCAACTGTTGAAAAAAGTTGTATGTTTAATAAAATGTGACTTTAAAAGGTTGACCGAGACTAAAACAATGCCTTTTGGAGAGGCAAACCTTCAACGTAACGAGCTAATTTGACGACAGCACATTACCGCTGCAGCAGCCCCTGACTCGGAGCTAAAGAAAAAATGGGGGTGCGGTGTTAAAAATAAATAAATTTAAATTTTGTAACAAAACATAAATTAATCTAATTCATTAAAATCATAGGGGGAGAAAGCTTAACGACAATAAGCAACAATTGTCGCGTGACGTCACCACGTCCACATCCGTCATTGAAGATTTAGAAATACACAAGTCAACATGGCGCGAAGCCCAACAAGACAAACAAGAGACCGATAAGGAAGCAGACCCGGAGCCTATGCCTAGTGTGCAGCCAACCAGCAGTAGGCATACGCATTCATCTGATTTTGTTTTAGTAGTATTAATTCTAACAATAATTTATTCTAATTCTAACAATTCTTCCTGATGATCCAGTCAGTGTGGTAGGCTACTCTAAGAAGCCCTTTATTGTGGTCACACTGTAAAACATGAGTTAAGTCAAATCAATTTGACTGTGTAGCCTATAAGTTGTTTAAAACTTTTATCATAGACTGATTTAAAAAAAAACATATGTTGCCATGACTTTTTGATCATATTTTCCCCCTAACACGTCTGCGCCCAAATGAAGAATTAACGAGCATGTCTACAGCTGTTACAAAGAAACAGAGAAAGAGCGAGAGTCCATTACCTCAGCAGCAACTATGTCGCATTCTCGCATCTTGATCTTTAACGTTATCTTTTCGTGGATCAAAACTAATGCTTAAGGTTGATTCAATATATAATACAATTTTAAAAACGTTACATCAACATTAAAATAGTACAATGATGAAGTCGCTTAGCTTATATTAAACATAAAAATTGAACAAAACGAATAAACTGATGACTTGGTGTAACCGCGTTGTAACATAAAAATAAAGTCTTTGTATTTTCCCCTTTGTGGCTCATTATTATTATTATTAATAATAAAAAAACTAAAACATAGGCCCACAATGAAGTAGTATCATTAAGAAATTCACATGTTAAACTGAAGTTTTATTAACAAAATGACCATTTTGTTTATAAAATTTGTAACGCAAATATAATGGATTTCCCCTTTTAAAACGATCGAAGTTTGTGGTTCATTGTTATTAAAACAGATCAGTCATAAAATAGTACAATGTCCATTCGCATTTTTCCACCTCGAACCTCGTATTAACAAATTGATGAATCCTATTACTTTGCTTTGTAACCCACTACATAGTTTCCCGCCTATTAAAACGAATGCTTAGTTTGTGGTTCATCTTTGTTTTTTAATGAAAACACAGCAACAATAAAGAGCACTCAGTTATTTTTTACACGAAGAACGGCACTCTCGTCACGTGACTCCTGCGGCTCCGAGCTGCTTGGAACAGATGCGCGGCGCCTCAGAACTGTAGCGTCCCGTGTCCAGCTGAACTAAATTGATTTTTTTTTATTATTATTTCTTGTAACACCGACTACAGGACAAAGCCTGTGCATTGCACACATATAACTTCGCTCCTGGCCAACCCCTCCCCCCCCTTTTTTTTTTTCCCTCAGCCCCCCCCGCTCAAAATATTTTTTTACTTTATTGCTGTTCACCTTATGTTTAACCATAAGAACGAGCCCGGCCATTTGTAACTTGAATGTGCAAGGCAGTTAAGTTATTTTTTAGCTGTACAAAACGGCTCCTTATGCTGCATGCAAACTTATATTTTTTATACTATTTGAATAATAAACCCACTGGTTTGTAGCACAAATCGCTTTACAGCTCACATTTTGATATTCTTCTAGTTTTCCACCTCCATCTTTGGTCAAAGCCCCATGATGCTTTGCGCGAAACTGTAAACAGTCAGGGAGTGCCAATAAACTTTCAAAGGTTTGCGTTAAGAATGCACTAATATTCATTTGCAAAAAACGTACAGGTGACATTCTCATCACTCCTCAAACATCGACTATCAAAAGCAAATTAATTGTGTAAAAGTATTAAGAAATTACTATCAGAATAATCCCAAAAGTTTAAATGAGTGAGTCTTACAGTTACAACAGCAATAATGGTCATGTTAAATAATACTGTATAGTAGGCTAATGTTGGTCTATTATGTACAGTGTTGGGGGTAACTCATTACAAGTAACGCGAGTTACGTAATCAATTACTTTTTTCAAGTAACTAGTAAAGTAACGCGTTACTTTTTTTTTTAATTACAATAAATATCTATTTACTTTTTTCAAAAAAGTATCCAGGTCTTGTTTTCCCCATTATTGAACTAACAGTCCTCTGGTCCCACCCCATGTTGAGAGAAATCAGGAGTAAGTGCAGAGGCGTTGTTGTGTGCGCTGTGTGAACATGATGTTGCTGTAGTTCTTGACTAAATGTGAATGTGCATTAATTCACAAAAACAGATTTAGTATTCATCAAAATGAATTAAAACAGTGAAACGCAAACTCAGAACATGAAGCAAACCTGCAATAATTAAATGTTAAATAACACAAATGTATCTAATCCCATGTTATTAACCAATGTCTTTGCTGCTGACCTTTGATGATCCAGTTCAACCATACTAATAAGCAAAAATGACTTTAGATAAACTAGCAATTGTGCTTCATTGTTTTTTTATTGCTGAAGAGTG
Source organism: Sinocyclocheilus anophthalmus (assembly GCA_018155175.1). Lineage (NCBI taxonomy): Eukaryota > Metazoa > Chordata > Actinopteri > Cypriniformes > Cyprinidae > Sinocyclocheilus > Sinocyclocheilus anophthalmus. The sequence continues at coordinate 169,999 of JADLZN010010571.1, forward strand.
TTGAACCTTCTTTTCCTGCGCTGTAAAAAATGACCATGAATTTAACGGTAAAAGACTGTAAAATGCTACAGTAAAAACCTGTTAAATGGTTAACGTTAAATTCCCCTACTATATACAGTGAAAAACTGTATTACATGTATTGGACATTAATTTTAAGGTTGTATACCGTTTTTGGAAGTGAAAAACGACTGTATAATTTACAGTGAATAACCGTAATTGACATTCCCAGAATTCCCTGCGTTACATTTCAACTTTTATGTTTTTTTTGTTGAAATAACTATGTTTCTTCCTAGTTTTTTTCTTATCAGTTTTGTATTTTAGGGTTGTGTGTTACACCTAATGTTGTTAATGAATGTTTATTGCATTATTTCAGTTTATTGTGTGTTACCATGATGGTGTTTAGTTTTTGTGTGAATGACACTGTGCACCTTATATGTATGTTATTATTTAAAAGCTGCATGTGATGGGCTTTGGTTCACATGTGACTTTCTTATCACCACCTGCACTTGGTGGTTATCAGTGTATTACAAAGACACAAAACAGACTTCAATACTTCAATAGGTTGGTATATTATATCAGTTAATGAAATTACGGTATTTAACTCTAAATTTAAGTTAAAACCGTAAAACCTAAAATGTTGCTACCATATTTTTTACGGTAAAATTCCGGCAACCACAGCTGCCGGTTTTTTACCGTAATTTTTTTTTTTTACAGTGTGCGTTCTACTGTACAGATGTTAATTTACTTTTGCTTCAGCCTGAGGTTTATCCATTACACTTTTTGGCGTGAAAGGGCTTTTACATTTGCCAAAAAAATAGAACTTTGATTTTTAAAAACAAACAAGCAAACCCTGCCCAGATTTTAAAAGTAACGTGAAAGTAACGCAAAAGTAATATAACACATTACTTTCCATAAAAAGTAACTAAGTTACGTAATTAGTTACTTTTTTAGGGAGTAACGCAGTATTGTAATGCATTACTTTTAAAAGTAACTTTCCCCAACACTGGTTATGTAACATAACTGTGTGCTGCGTTAATCAAAGCTTTTCCGTCATTAACTGGAATGCTGATGGACATTTCAAACGGCTTATAAATATAGATAAATGTTGCATAGCTTGAGAAATATTACAGGGAACACTGCTGAAAGTAATCGGAAGTGAAAAAGGGGAGTCAGTTTTAAAGCACCGTGTGGAAAAACCGGGTAAGAGATGTGAGATTTGGAGATAAAAAACAGAAGAACACCACAACCACTCAGTGTCTTTAATATTAATACAGCGAAACAGAAAATAATCAGGAGGAACAGAACCACTGATCTATTTCTAATTCTTTATAGATCAGTGAACAGAACAGCTGGCAGACTGAAAAGAGATTGTCACAGATTTTCTTGTCACATTAAAATACAAATATAGGCTATTATTTTCCTTACTAATAAAAGTAGAGCATGATAGAAAATGTAGGCCTATAGCTCCAGTCAGACGGATAAGGATTATTTGTAGCGCAGCCTTTTTTATTATTTAAAATGATTTTGTTTCATTCATTTTGGACGTTCCCTAAACAGGATGTGCCCGTTAAAATGCAGGCTGAAGTAGGTGTTGCAGCTCAAGGAGAAAAATAATTTGGAAAGTTGACCACTACAGAGTGTCTTTTCATTTGGAACATGTTTTGCTTAAAATTCCTTTGACTTAATCACTTGATACTGTGCCTGGCAATTGATAAAATAACTGAATGATAAAAATATTCATTTTTAAAAAAAATATCCATGGTGGTATTAGACCTTTTAGTTTTAGAGAGCATTTAATTCAATTCAAATTTATTTGTATAGTGCTTTTCACAATACACATTGTTTCAAAGCAGCTTTACTGCAATGCTATGTGTCTACTTCACTTTAGAGTGATCTTTTATCAGAAGTGAATGTGTCCAAGTAATGTTCATTTCACAAATGAACAGTTCAAGATAAGTTAGCTACATTAATTTTAGGCAGAAGCTCATTAAAGCGATTATTATAAGTGTGATCATAATGATGACAATATAAAGAAATGTTGGCACGATTTTGTGCATGTCGATTCAAGTTGGCGTCATCTGGGGTCCTCACAGGGGTCAGCATCATCTCTTCACAGGTGTTGGGTCATCTGAAGGGTTTCTATGAGCTTGGATCCATGCTGGAGCTGGTGTAATCTCTAGTTACCTCGAGATGGGCATCCCGGTGTAGGAACAGAAAGGCAAATGGAAAAGAATTAGCGTAGCTGCTGTTCATGTTTCAAGGAAAAAAATATGTTTGACTTTTATCTGATCTAACTGGGAACAAGGGTATGAGATTCATTAAGCGAATGATTGGCTGAATTGATTTAAACAGACAGAGAGAGTGTTTGAGCCCAGGCCATTATCAGGAAGACTATTCCAGAGTTTAGGAGCCAGATGGGAAAATGATCTCCCTCCTTTAGTGGACTAGATATCCTAGGTACTACTAAAAGTTCAGAGTTTTGTGACCTTAAAGAGCGTGATGGATTGTAGGGCATAAGAAGATCAGTTAAATATACAGGAGCTAAACCATTTAGTGCCTTATAGGTCAGTAGCAATATTTTGAAATCAATATGGAACTTAATAGGTAACCAATGTAGATTATACAATTGTAATAATATGATCATATTTTTTTTGACCAGGTAAGAACACTAGCAGCTGCATTTTGGACTAACTGTAGCTTGTTTATTGAAGATGCAGGACCCAGCTAGCAGTTCCTTAGTTATCCGGTCATGATTCATGAACTAGCTTTTTTTGCGTCAGAACCAGACACATGTTCCTTAGCTTAGGCAATGATTCTGAGGTGGAAGAAGGCTGTTTTTGTAACATGTGAAATTTGATTTTTGAAAGACAAGTTGCTGTCTAATATAACACAACTGCAGATGACATAATAGTACATAATTCTATTAGCAAATTGTATTCTAAGGGATTCTGTGTGCAGATTTTTGGTCCAATAAGTAATACCTCAGTCTTGTCTGAATTTAATAGAAGAATTACTGGTCATCCAATGTTTTATATCTTTAACACATTCTGTCAGATTGGATAGTTTAGAAATTTCATCTGGTCGTGATAATATAACTGGCTATCATCGGCATAGCAGTGGAAACTAATTCCATGTTTTCTAATAATGTTGGCCAAGCTGGCAGAATTAACTTCAAAGTGGCCAAAAGTTTTGGCAGTGACATAAATTTTGTGTTTTGCAAAGTTTGCAGCTTAAGCTGTTGTGGTGTTCATATCACATTGTTTCTAGATTATTGTGGAGGGTGATCAGATGCATTTTTAAATAATTGCTAAAAGCTTCATTGACCAAAAAATGAACTTTTCACAACAATCCTGACACCAAAATGACCACTAACATTGCTAATCATTCGCAGGCCCATGTGAAAGTGTGAATGAGCACTAGTCAGGTAAAATCATTATCATACTAATTAGATTGTAAGAGCAGACTGATTGCTGTTAAAGGAGGGAAGAAGCACTTCCAATCGTTGTGTTCTTGTTAGCAATGGTTTCCTCCAAAGAAACACATGCAGCCATCATCGCTTTGCATCAAAATGGCCTCACGTGCAAGGAAATTGCTACAAAGAATATTTCACCTGAAAAAACCATTTACTGGATCATCAAGAACTTCAAGGAGAGAGGTTCGACTGCAGTGAAGAAGTCTTCAGGACGTCCCAGAGTGTCCAGCAAGCGCCAGGACCGTCTCCTCCTGAGGAGTCGGCTACGGAATCGTGTCACCAGCAGTGCAGAGCTTGCTCAGGAATGGCAGCAGGTTGGTGTGAGAGCATCTGCACGCACAGTGAGGCCAAGACTTTTGGACAAATGGCCTGGTGTCAAGAAGGGCAGCAAAGAATCCACTTCTCTCCAAGAAAACACATCAAAGACAGACTTAAATTCTGCAGGAAGTACAAGGATTGGACAACAGAAGACTGGTGCAAAGTTATTTTCTCTGATGAAGCTCCCTTCCGACTGTTTGGGACATCTGGAAAATCGGTTGTTCAGAGAAGAAAAGGTGAACGCTACCATGAGTCCTGTGTTGTGCCAACAGTGAAGAATCCTGACACCATCCATGTGTGGGGTTGCTTCTCAGCCAAGGGAGTGGGCTCTCTCATAATTCTGCCCAAAAACACTGCCATGAATAAAGAATGGTATCAAAACGTCCTGCAAGAGCGACTTCTGCCAATGAGCAATTTGGGAAGCTCCGTGGCATGATGGAGCACCATGTTACATAGCAAGAGTGATAAAGAAGTGGCTCGAAGATCATTACATTGAAACTTTGGATCCGTGGCCAGGCAACTCCCCGGATCTCAATCCCATAGAGAACCTGTGGTCAGTCCTCAAAAGGCGAGTGGACAAGCAGAAGCCCACAAATTGTGATCAACTCCGAGAACTAATAAGGCAAGAATGGATCACCATCAGTCAGGATTTGGCCCAGAAGCTAATATCCAGCATGCCAGAGCGGATTGCAGAGGTTATGAAGAACAAGGGTCAACACCGTAAATATTGACGTGTGTGTGTATATACATTCCCCCCCCAATAAAGCCTTAACTAGTTTATCATTGTTTTTTAGTATACCATAGAAACGTGGAAAAATCTACAAATACTGAAGCAGCAAACTTTGCAAAACACAACTTATGTCACTGCCAAAACTTTTGGCCATGACTGTATATTGAAAATAACGGAGGGCCTAACACAGATCCTTGCAGTACCCCATAATTTATTGATGTTATTTACTGATTTTTAACCATTTTAAGTAGACCAAATGGTAATGGTCTAAGTATGATCTAAACCCCAGTAATGCCTGTCCCTGAATATCAGTTTAATTTTGTAAGAGTATGTCATGGTCTATAGCAGTAAAACTATTACTGAGAGACATCCTTGATCAGAAGCTAGAATTAAGTCATTTGTAATTTTAACGAGCACCATTTCTGTGCTATGACGAGGCCTGAATCCTTAATTGGACAAAATTGTGTTATTTTTTTTCTGGACATTTTGGAATTTAAAGACATTTAGATGCATCTAATAAAAGTGAATTTAGTCAGTGTTTACAAGTCTCCTTTTTATAAATACGTAAACCTTATGATTATATAATAAAATAAAACCTAAGTTTTATGATTATATTATTTCAAAAAGGTAGATATGAACCCCAGTCATAACCACATAATTAAAAGCAGACACTGAACACAAAACACAAGCTCAAACAGCTTTGGAGTCTGTCTTTATTGGTTTTGCTCAGGATACTAACATTTTTTTTGGTTGCTGTTTTGAGTTTTATACCATAAGTCCCAAAAGGAAAATATATTGTATACAAAAACTATAAGAAAAAAAAAAGTTAATCTAAATTGTCTGTATAAAAGCATTGTTAATGTTCAAAGGTATAGATTAACATGTTCATTGTTACCAAATAAACAAGTAAAAAGACAGCTTTAGATATCAAATTTAAAGATCTACTAAGCAAAATATTAAGGCTATGATATCAAAATTGTTTACACTACAGTAAAAAAAACCTTTAAGAAAATAAAATGACAGTAAGCACATTTTTGCACTGTTTTACATACATTTTTGCCTGTCAAGATGTGTACAGAACAAACGAGTGTAATTTATATGCGGTATCCAACGAAAATTCTGTTCCGTCTTATATGAAGTATTAAGGTTACTTTAGTCTTCAAGCTTTAAGTTTGGACAGTAGTTTGCATTAGGCATACAATTAGATGCATAAAACAGTTTGTGTTACAGCATTAGGTCTATCAAACAAAAGCAGAAAGTTTCTTCGCAACCCCCAGTATGGCAGGCTATCTGTTCTCTTCAAAAGGCACCACACATTAAGTGTTTTAGCCAGTTGAGGCATCAGTTTTAAGCTACAATTACACAATGCGTGATATAATACGTTTGTTATTGTTTGTAGCAACAGAATGTATAAAAACAACAGTTTCAAAGACAAATGAAAGCCTCTATGTGAGAGAAACCCATATAGAGCTAACATTTTACATCTACACCAGTGCCTCATCATAGAGGTCAATCTAAAAAAATTCAAGGTATAATAAGAAAGCTTTAAAACGTGTTGAAATGTGTTAAAGTTTGTAAACATTCATTTCAAGGTTAAAATACAGTACACGGATCTCTATCTTGAGTAATTATTTGACACAAATTACTTGTCAAGAAAAACAATTGTGTAATGTTTAGCAGGCTAATGCCATCGAGTTCTGCTAATAAAAACACCTTCTGGTTATACTTTTATTGTGCAATGCTACAGAGGGAATGTAAGCTGTATGAAACAGGAACGGGGCATTGATTCTTTTACCACATCTTTTGAAATGCATATTGTAAGGGCTCACAGCTTCGTGTTTGTACGTTTGCATTGATACATTTCAAGTATTTTTCTCGCAGCAACAATACCATGTAAATATTTCACATGCAAGTATACTGATTCTTTGACATAATAAGAAATCGCACATTTGTACATTCCTTAGCCAGATAAGCTGTAAAATGTTGTAACCTTTTTTTTAATTGTTTGAGATTGTAAGGCAACATGGACAGTTTTTTTTCCCCCCTCATGATAATAAAAGATCAAATCTAACTGCATGTGTTGAGATGAACCCTGAAAGTTTCAAAGACCTTGACAGGCACATCAGTTTAAAAAATGTCTAGTACAAAAGCTAACTGTGTTTTTACTAAGCGATGCTCTAAGCATCACAACACTACCTTGTCTACCTTGAGTTTGGTCTGATGGTCAAAACTACCCTTGTCCTCAAGTCAGCTCAATGGCTCAGCTTGTCTTTGCAAAGCTAAGCTCGCCTAGTAAATGTAGAGATTAGCTAGTCTCAAAGAGCTCCTTATTGAGGACATTTGGTTTTGTACTTTGTTATTATGCTTGTTGTGTGACTTTGGGCTACATGTGTTATTCACAGGCAAAGTAGTCCTTTAGTGGGGCGAACAGGTGCCGGATTACAGGAACACTCCAAGACCGTCCCAGTAGCTTCTGCCTGGCGCCACGGCCCATGTTGGACACATCAGTGTAGTGGACAGGAAAGCCAAAAATCCTGACAAGAGAAGGAGAGAATAAGTGATTTTTGGATCAATTATGTGACATTATTTCTTATCTATTATTATAAATAATTATTATTATTAGGCAAGGCAAGTTTATTTATATACACCATGTTCTACACCATGGTAATTCAAAGTGCTTTACATAAAAGAAATGAAATAATAATAATAAAACGGGGAATTTAAAAATTTGAAAATGATTTAAGAGGATTAAAATGAATTTAAAATATAGTGCATCAGGTTCGGACATTGAACAGTGCTCAAATTCACAGCTAAACAGATGAGTTTTGATAATTATATAAATATTATATTTAATACTTAATCTATTATTTCATTAACAATACTTAAAAAAGGCCATTTCTGAATATGAATGGACTTCAATACACAACGGCTTGAATGCATAATTTAATTATTTATTTAAATGACATTTTGAATGAATTTGAAATTTATTAAGTCAAAAATATCAGGGTGATAAAAACTTTACTGGAAATGACTCATTAAAAGAAATAAATCCTTGAAAATAAACTTTATTAAATAGGCTAATAATAAATGACATTTGTTTAAAAAAAATTGTACCTTAAAAAAAATATTTTGATACATACGTGTAATGAAAATATGTTTTTACTTGACATTTTGAGTCCTAGTTGATAGTTATTCTACCGATAGAAAATGGAGTTGGCGTGTACGATTAGTGTATATGATGACCAGAAGGTGGTCATGCATGGGTGGCGATACATGATCAGCACAAGTGTGCTCAGCAAGCGCGCGTCACCACTCATGGGCATAGATGGTCCAGGTAACACTCAACTTCTATTGTTGCAACACACCCTCCCTCGAGCTCGACTCTGTGCACCACAGAATGTCCTCTTTGCCGTTCCCCATGCAGGGAACAGAAAAAAACGGTAAGGAAAGAACATGGCTAACACGACAAGGTTAGTCTTTAGATCTTGGCCTTGGCAGGTGTGAATGAAGGAGTATGGGTGACATACGCTTGTGGTTGTCTCATGAAAATTGGCTCGGACCTGTCTACCAAACTCTGAAATACTGACTGATATGTTATCAGGATGTCTAACATCAATATTCGATCCTAGGTTACATACTGACTTCACAGGCTCAACTTCACTGCAAATGCCTGGGATATGTATAAGTCATTGAAAATACATAAACTGGAAATACCTCGGACCTCTCACTGCGCTTTACCACAAAGAAGTAGGGTAAGATTCATCCAACACGGAGGACAGGATGCTTGCCACAACAGGAGCTCCGCGGGGGTATGCGCTCGAGCCGATTATCCAGCCACGCCATTTTAACTTATGAGCGTGCGAAGAAAGCACATTTATTTCAAACTTGCATAAAGTACATATATCACGTTTTCAGTTTTATTGTGATGCTGGTTAAAAAGGTTTAGAGATGGTGTCTGGAGACTATTTAAGAAGAAGTGGGGAAGATGTGATGGTAAATACCGCGTCCATCTCGATACCGACTCTCTGGTCCGTTTGATCCTCCACACATAACGTGCCCTGTGAGCAGCTGATACCTCAATGGCGTCAATCATCACTGGATTACACTAGACACACAAAGACAAATTGAAATGAGAACTGACCAGATCAATCCATCTGTAACAACAGTAACCAGTGAAAAAACTCAAACCTCCAGGAATCGTGAGATGTCTCTCTTATCATTGACATTCATGGCGACCACATTCTCAAACATCCAGAAGAAAGGTCTGTCTTCCCCTTCCTTCGGTTTTGCTTCACTCAAGAGGCGATAGAACTCAAAAAACAGGCGTCCAGTCCCCTCTAAACACAATATATTGCATTTTTATATTTTTTTGTAATCTGAGTGGTTGCTAAAGGACTCCGACTGGTTGTTAGCATCTTGCTATGTGGCTGCTAGGGTGTTCTGGGTGATTATGGTCCTTAGATATGGTTTAGGTTCCTCCTTCAATTAAAGTTTAATTAAATTTAAGTAATAGAAATAAATAAAGAAAAGACATTGAATATATTACAAGAAAATATTCATGGAAAATAGATAAATTGACAAATATTTATGAAAACTATTCCCTTAGTTCTATTCAATTATCTTATTCTGTAAAGCAGTGGTTCTCATCCTTTTTGACTCAAAGGCTTCCAATATAAGATAGGATATTTCCTGTTATTTCTGATGTATTTTTGAAAAAGCTACTTGCTTTTTTATTAACAGAAAGTCGGAGTGTTGATATATTAACTAGCCACAATGCATTTTGTGATTCCAGAAATTTCAATAAACTGCATGTTAACAAAAAAAAAAAAAAGTTAGAAGTGAGAAGTGAAAAAAGGTTCAGTTTACAATCGTGCTTTGTTTTTAGGCATTCATTAAGTTTTGATAGTTGATATTTAAATATAATATAAATGTATTACTAAGTAATAATACATAAATTATTTTAAGTCATCCTGTGGCCCCTTTAAAGTTTTCTGAGGCCCCCTCGTGGGACCCGACCTCCTGGTTGAGAACCACTGCTGTAAAGCACTTTGTAAACATTGTTTTACAAAATGCTTTATGAGTAAAGCCTTGCTTACTGTCTTAGTAATTACATTTAAAACAAAAATTATATGTGTGGTGACTTAGAAAAGTAATAGCACAAATCCACTAAATAAACTGCTAAATTTGAGCTATTATTCATATCCTTCATGCAACCCTACAGAGGAAAAGTGATTTTGGAAAATGGATGGATAAATAGATTAACTTTAAATAAAAAGTTGTGATAAAAAACACCCTGCCATAGAGCTGATTGTAAACACATCACCATAATAATTCATGTGTTATGAAATGGCATGTAATCATAACAAAATATAGAATCTACAAGGGGTTTGTGTGGCACAATGAAAGATTCCCTTAATCAGACTCCACCACGTAGCTTAATGAATCTACCGTGACCGACATTCCGTTAATCTATCGGTGCGCTAGGGGTGCACTAACGCTGTGACAGCGAGTATGTGTCACATTGACAGGGCCGATTGCCTCACACAAGCTGCACGTCCGTACAAGTCAAGAGATCTCTGTGGCAGCTAACCATCATGCCGGCAGGTACTGAGCAACACCACAGCTCATCTAGTTTTACAAGGCCTAGCTGACAACAAAAACACAACTAACAACACCGCAGCGAAACAACACGTCAAGCACATGAGTTTGTTTCCAAATGTTTTATTACAGAGTGGAACAGTGGCCATCCACTTTTTCAGCCACCTGGAAGTATTTTTCCCATTAGGATTTAATTTTTCCCATAAGGATTTTTTGAAAAGTATTCATTAAAAAGATGAAGCCATGAACCAAATCAACCATCTATGGATGGATCACAACATTACAAACCTTTGATTTGAAGCATAAAAGTATTCGGAAATCAAAAAGACAAAGGTACAATAGTCAAAAAGGCATCTTGTGCCTTCCCACACACACATGACATGGTAATCGAGACAAGTTACAATCCTATGCCAACAACACTGTCTTAATACAGTTTGGAGAATATGAAACTATGGATTAAAGATGTTGATTATATATATATAGAAAGCAGATATTTTTAGTTTATTGTTTTTATGTTTATTGCAGAACTACACATACTGTATTAGATACAAATTGAAATCTATGAAATAGGAGATGTCATTCGCACTTCTGGGTGCTGAGAGCTTTTTTACCCGTGCATTTACTTGTTTCAGTTCTCTGATTGGTGGAGATTTCTCTGCTGAATCATGGGTAATGTAGTTTTTCCACCAGGAATTCCAATGTTGAACAATTATTTTTTTTAAAAAGTTGAAAAATGCAGGCTGATGAGTTCAACAAAAGCATATACCATCCATATAGCTCAACAATCCTGCAGCTGACCTTAATATCTTCTTTTTCTCACTTGTGGAACAGTCTCCTATAGTGTCTGTATTACTTCGAATTGCATTTCATAACCCCTATGGAGATACAAATACGATGTGCAATGGTCATAAGGGATTCTTGCTAAGCAAATTCTGCGAAATGCCTATACAACTTCTAAGTTTGCTTGTAGTCACTCTCTTTCCTTGTGTCACACACAGTATACGGTTTTTATGTTTATAGTTTAAACAATCAATAAGACAAGTCCACGCCAATTTTGTGTCTCGACGCCTGACCGTACTACTACATAAAAGTTTCCTATGTGTTGGATAAGTAACTGTAAAAAAATCAATAAAGCGGTGAACAACAACATACAACAAAACACACAATACGAGACAATACTATAGATGATACATCTGTCATATGGTTTGTTGACTCAGGGCTGCAATGAGGTGGCATTCAATACACTAGGTCATTTCAGTCAGTACCTCTATCCCAGATGTCGTGCAGTACGAGGACACACCCACTTACTCGACGATTGTAATTCACACTTCACGGGATACTGGGCCCTAGGATGGGCTCACACTACTGCACTACACCCTCATCTTTACCCTCGGCACATCTGCATGTGCCAGTGCGAGAGTGTGTCTGCAGTTGGACTCTTTTCAGGCCTTCTCATTCTTTCAGCGTTTCATAATAACCCAACCCAGGGCCCCCAAAACCCCCTCTAATATATCCCTTCTCTCTTTTCTTCCACGACAACAGCCCTTTCATGTGTCTCTCTCTGCACTCCCGCGCAATCCAGCTTCGCAACAACAATGGGTGAGTGGATGAGTGATTGAATGGGAGGGTGAGGTGGTGAATGGATGAATTGAGGAGAGGGGATTTAGGAAGGGAGAAAGTGCTTTTGTGTTTCGTCACTAAGGCTTAAGACAACTTGCTGCTCCCTGTGTGTGTCTGAGTCTTTGAATGTGAGCTGGAGAGATAATGGAAGCCAAACAGAAACTTGAAGGTGTGACGACAAAGACCAGACTCAGGTGAGGCCATTAGCCTTATCAAGCGCTGTTGGGACAAGCAACACACTACTAAACAAATAACTTATCGCTGTGCGCGTGCATGTGTCGAGATGTCCGCTAAGTAAGAGTGACAGTCTGCCACAGGTTCATCCTCATCTTACGCCCTTTTATCATGCTGTAAACCTATTGCATGCTGTGAACAGAAGAAATTGCAGGGTCCTGCTGTACTTTACTATTACTTTGTGAGTCTTACCTGTGAGGGGCATTTCTCTAGCATGCATCGCCGTACTTAATACACAGTTCAAATCGACTTACAATGAGGACAATAAAAGCAGTCAAAACTAACAAAAGAGCAACAATATATAAGTGCAAATACAAGTCTCGTTGCCTAACACCGTACACGGAGCAAGGTGTATATTATATATATATATATATATATAGATAGTAATTTTATATAATTTTATTAATATTATAATACACACTACATAACATACATACACACACACACAAAACACACAATACACACACATACACATATATATATAAAATAATATCATAGTCTAGCATACATCCGTACATATATATGCACCTCATACAACACACACACATATTATATATAAATAAGACACACATGCACCCACACATATACACACATACACACACACCACATATATATATATTATATACAACACACACATACATACATATATTATACACATACACACACACACACAAATACATACACACAGCGTCCCACACACACCAGTTCGTATATATATTATACACACACACATACACATATACACACACACACAAAGAAAACAAGTATAAAGAAAAAATAGAATAGCAGTGGTTGGGTTTTTTTTTTGTTGTTTTTTTTAAATAAAAAATATAATATAAAACCTGATTATGTAAAACAGCAGTAAAACTGGTCCCACAGACATGAACAATCATTAAATTGTCCTCAGTGAAAATATCAAATAGAGTGGCACCGAAAAAGGATTTTAATACAAAACAATAAAGAGCTAAAACTGCTCAAATATGTTTATAGACTCTAAATGAAGAGTTTTGCACAACATTACTTTACATTTAAATATCTATATCGGAGATGAACTGGAGATGCAGCCAGAAACAAATGACATTTAACTCACATTTTTTCTGGTGATGTTGCGAACGTCGTGCACATACTGGATTTTTCCTTCATGCCGGACAACTCCCACTGAAATCGAGTCCTCACATACTTCTGATGCGATGTACACATCAACCTTGAAGCCCAAGTCTCGAAGCACTAGATAACCTAAATTAAGATAAAAATGTTCGTAGTAAGAAAATCTGAGTGATTAGCGTTCATAATCACTAGTGCCATATATTATTTTATATATAGATATACTTAATTTTTAATGTATTTAAATTAGTTATACTATTTAGTTTTTTTTTCATAATTTGCATGTTACTAGACTAAATACCAGTGGGGCAAATGGTTCTCAACTGGGGGTCTGGGGCAAAACTTCCAAGGGGCCCTCAAGATGACTTAAAATAATTTTAAATAAGTCAAAGTTAAAATGAGCAAAAACACCTAAAACTCAAGATATTTATTATTTTAATTCACCCCCTTTTTCTTTGAAGAAAATCTAGTCTATTGAAACCTGGATATATAAGTTAGCCTAATATTTTCAAGTGTTTATAGACCTGGAAAAGTCTTGTAGTTTGAAACTTATAACTCTATGGCATTTTTATACATTTTATGAATACTGTGCATCTGTTAATTAAGATCAGACCTAATATGCAGCTTACTGGTAATCACATTTCATTGGGCATCAAGGTGATCACTTGAAAATGCTGATACTCCTAAACCAGAGACAGACCGAACAAGTTCACAGCAATCCAAAGTGAAGTGAGCTCGACATAACAACCTGTGCCATTGGTCCGCGGAGCACAGCAGCTACGTTGTAACATAATTGCACTCCGGACCGTGAAACCGTCTGTCTCACTGGCCTGGGACTTGCGCGCATAGTGTACGAACACTCTTGTGTATCGCTTTGTGCTCTCTGAAAGTAAATGAAGGTAAATAAATTGTATAATTAAAATCTATACCCTACATCAGCTAGGTCAGTCTTCGACCCTCTGTTGTACACATCTAAATGCCTATGTGATAGACTGCTACATATGTCCTGTCCATTGTCATTGACGAAGAACTCTTGTAGTTTCAGGCTCCAGTCGTGGCGTTTTTTCAACACGCCGTACTGCTCTAGAGGCTGACACATGTAGCAGCGCCATGGGTCCAGATCACGGGCGCTGTTGGCTGCTCCTGCTCCCACTAATATATCCAGACAGTCCACACAGAAACACCTGTGGACAGAGACACTGATCAAAGGCAGCCTTTAAATAGGCAAAATAAACCGACAGTGTTAAAGGTGAAGAGTATTTATTTCTAATATTTTCTAATATTTGAGTTTAATATGTAAACCTCGTGTAGGTTGACACTATGGCACTTTTAAAACAATGCTTTTTGCTTGAGCAGCCTGACATGATTCTGAAAAGCCAAAGCTTCAAACACTTAAAAAACCTTTTAGCCAGCATTGTAGATCAGTAACAGAGAATAGTATCACAGCAGCAACCATATCACATAAATATTGTAAAGTTCATCATCAACCAACAGTTTCCAAACTAGGGGTTTCCTAGGGGTGACAAAACAAAAAAATGATGAGGAAAAGAAAAATGTTATTGAAAGGATGAAAGTGTGCATTCTATGAATTTAAGGTGGCGTACATGTGTATAAAAAAATATAATACAAAGTCTAGCACCTCAGCTGTCAGGATTGTGTTTAGTTTCATTGTGCTTTTGTTCATGTGTCTGTTTCTAGTCTATCTTTTCAGTTTAGCGTTAATCTTGATTATAGATAGATTATGAATAAATACTGTACAAACAAAGCAATACTAAATGTTTTCATTGTTTTCATGTTCTTATTTTTATAAGTAATTAGAAGTTTTAAAGAGTAATTCTGTATTGTCAACTGATTGGAACTCAACTTAAACATTTTAAAAAATTAAATAATAAAGAGTGCAGCTGTCAATTAAACACATTCATTTAACATTAATTACAAAAAATACTGTGATAAAAAATGTAATTGATAAATCAATTAAAAGTAATACACAGTTACTCATGCCTCTTGATCCCACACATAAATTTCATAAGTTTGAAATATCTCAGTAAGAACATTAAACATGCTACAAAAAGATTCCTGTTTCAAATAAATGTTATTTTAAACTTTCTATTCATGAGAGCTGCTAAAATTCAGCTTTGATGAATAATGTTGTAAGATATATTAAAACAGAAAAACATTCATTTAAATTATAATATTTCACAATATTACTATATTTTTGATCAAATAAATGAAGCCTTGATGAGCATTACATACTTCCTTCAAAAACATTGCAAAATCTTACTGACCCCGAACTTTAAAATTATAGTGTATGATTATTTGCAAATAATCAGCATACTATGTCATTAATATGATTAAAATGTTTAATTGATTGATACCAGTACTCGACCGATACCGATACTTTTATTTTTGGTACTTGCCGACACCGAGTACCGATACCAATATTTTTATTGCATTTGTAAATTTTTTAAATATTGGGTACAGAAACCAAAAGAGTATGTATAATGTTAGTTGGTTAACTTATCAAATAGATAGTCAAACCAAAATTTATTCAGACACCTTCAACATATCTCACATTATCACAGTTTATTCGTTATAGTTTAGAAAATTATAATAAAATATGACAAGAACTCAGAATTAAACTGAGTCAGAACAAATTCAGCTTGATAATGTTAGATAACTTTGATAGAAAGGTATGTAATGGATTACAATCAACCAAAAAGTATTCAGACAGCTGTTAGTATGACAGTATTTACACAACTATCAATACTTTGTCGGGCAACCCTTAGCCTTAATGACAGCCTGTAGTCTCCTGGGCATGCTGTCATCCAGCTTCATGCAAACCTGAACTTAATTTTTTCCCCCAGACTCAGTCTGAATAATTTTTGGTCCCAAATTTGTATCAATTTTACTGGTAGTAAACTTTCTGAAGAAATTTGGATACTAATTGTCACAGTTACTTATTGCTCTCACACTTAAATAAATGAACTATAGTATTCTGCACCACTAGTAAAAAAATATCAAAAATTAAATCTGGTCTCTGAATAATTTTTGGTTTGACTGTATATCCTTCGGTTATTTTCACACTTAATTATGCCCATTAAAATGTATTTTACAAGTTTTTGTTACTTTCACTGTTCATTTTTTTGCTCTATGGTACATCATCTTTAATTTAATAGCATTAGAGCTGCTCCATTGCAGCGGCTCAGTACTGTAATCACGCGCTTTGCTGTAATAATGCAGGGAACCACTCGTTATAAATCTCCTAACTGATATTTTCAGAAATAGAAGTCGCGTTTTTTCATCTGAAACGTGCTGCGATTTATATTCCAAAGCCAATCATATAATTCAGAAACACTCAAGCAAGCAAAACGCGCAACGCGTGCAGGTATTTGTACTGATGCAGAATGAGAGGGAATAGTACAGCCTAGCGCATTTCACACAGGCTGTTAGATTCACTTTCGCCAGAAAGTCGTGTATGCCTAAGGTTGAAAATAAATTATGTTTATAGTGAATGCCCCTATAAATGGTCTTATTTTTACGATTTAGTTTTAATCCAAATGATGCGTGTGCTAAGTGAGTGAACATCAAAGATCACACAACAGAAGTGCACGCTCTCTCTCTCTCTCTCCCTACCACACTTGTGCATTGTTTTACTTGTTTTTAACATATCCGACCGAACTACAAACTTTACAGTAATGTCTGCGAGAAAGATATATTCACTCGACAAGCTCGTGCATCTGCGCCGCCGCGCGCTCAATCCACTCAGCGTGCTTTGCTTATCAGCTCGCGCACATCAGCTATACAGACGTTAATACTGAATGTTTAACATTATATTCATTGCATACATATACTTCGTAGTAGACATCCTTAACTCCTTTCTGCTGTCTGTTGTTCTGTTGTCGGTGTTTCTTTGTTTGAATATGGCGCTTATCACATGCTGTGTGGTATCGGCGTTTGGTATCGGGGTATTTTAACGAGTACAAGTACGAGTACGAGTACAGGAGACCAGTATTGGGCCTAAATAAAACTGCATTATTCTAACATGCAACAACTACTTGAAATGTTATTATTAGTTTAACTGATTAATAAAAACTGGCAACAGTCCACTGAAATAAATGAGGGTGGGGGGGGGAAAAATTTTGTTAAATTTTTTCTAAATAGTCAGAAAATTGGCAGATTGGCAGCAGTATGTGGCTAATGGTAAATAAATTACACACTTTGCCTTTAAAGAAAGCCAATATGTCAATGCTGAGGAAGAGAAGAAGACAAATATCTGAACGGCTCAGAGATTGTGGAGGGGGGGAGGTGGTTGGGCGGTTATGGAAGTGAAGTGTGACGAAATGCCAAGATGCTAGTGAAATGAAATGCGAGATTGAATAAGAGATTGTGGGACAAGAACAAGTTTGTGAGAAGCATGAGAAAGTGTGTTGGGTTTCGTACCTGCAGCAGTTGGCATTTCCGCAAAGCAGCACCTCTCTGCCGCCACAGCACACAGTGCAGTACGACTGGTAGCCATCGTCATCATACATGTAGGAGATTTCCAAATAAACATCCTGACACAAACACAAATAAAAACACGTGTAAATAACTTAAAGAGCTAAGTGTCCTTCCAACCAGAATCCCTGTTTGAAGCATTATATCGTGTGGCTGCAAACAGAGTGTAACAGGAAATGGAAATGATCTAAAAAAATCCATACATCCATGGCACCTTCTTTGTCCCCTAAAGGTAATCGATAGATACAATACTGGTGTCCAGGTGTAAGGATGGAGTGCTGTTGTTTCACACTTTTATGAGCAATCATGTCAGCACGTGTTGGAGAACCATGTTCCCAGACTCTCGAGTTGTGTTGTTTTGTGTTTTGAGAATTTAAGTTCAACTCGTACCTTGCATGTTAGGCAAAGGCCTCCTTCAAACAGCGGGTGGAAGGTCGCCACTCTCGTCTTTCCACAAGAGAGACAGAACTCTGAAACAGGAGAAACACGTAATATTGACAGATGCCCGAGTCAAAACACAAGAGTAACTAATTCTTGCATGCATTCTTAAGAATAGTCTTAAAGAGATTTCTTCTCTTGCTTCCTAATCTAGTTGTCTAATAAACCTTATAATTGCAAATATTGTTGGTTCTTTGAAAAACTGCTCTTGTTCCTCTTTTGTAAGTCATTTTGGATAAAGGATTCTGCATAATGCATAAAGGTTATATTGTATGCCATATTTTGCCACTGAGTTCCAGCAAAAGTATGTTTCTGAATATAGCTATGATGGAGTTACATTATAGCTGTATATTTTCCAGATATTACTGCTAATTAAAACCCTACCACTTATTTGTCAAGAAAATATGAAATTAGGAATGCACCAATATTCTGGCTGATACAGTTAAGTGACTGAAAAGGCTCTGTCACCCTTAGTTTTCAAACGGGAATGAGGGACTGATAAAAGAGCCATGTCAGTGGATCTTAAAAGTCTGGTAGATGACAAAGGGATAATAAGATCTTTAAGATAAGATGGACCTTGATTGTTCAGAGCTTTAAAAACAAACAGCAGAATCTTAAACTGAACTCTAAAACTGACCGGAAGCCAGTGAAGCGAAGCTAAAATTGGAGTGACATGGTCATATTTCTTTGCCCCAGTCAGCAGCCTTGCAGCTGCATTTTGTACCAACTGGAGGCGTGAAAGCGATGACTGAGGAAGACCTGAGTACAGTGAATTACAGTAATCTAAACGTGAGGCAATAAAAGCATAAATAACCTTCTCCAAATCTTGAAAAGACAAAAATTATTTAAGTTTGGAGATGACCCGTAATTGATAAAAACTGTTCCTAACAACAGAATTAATTTGTTTGGACAAACATAATTCTGAGTCTATGATAAAGCCCAGGTTTCTAACCTGTGAGGAAATGGAGGGGAAATGATTGCCCAGCTCCTCAATAATATCCATTCTCATTTTTTGGGGACCAAAAACAATAATTTCTGTTTTGTTCTCATTGAGTTGGAGAAAGTTATTTGTTAACCATTTTTTAATATCTGAAATACATTCCAGCAATGGCTGAATGGAATCACCAGCTTTTAGAAAAAAATTTTTAATAAAAAAAACTGGGAGGTACAAATGCGTATCATCACATATATATGAACAAAACATTGTGTTCCGATATAACACAGAGGGCGCATATATAAGCACTAATAATTGGGGCAGATTATGAGGAAAACTTGCCTAGCTCCACAGCAAAAGACCTATCTTTGAGATATGAGCTAAACCATCATAAGGCTGTGCCCCTGATACCGATCAGATGTTCTAAACGGCAAATAAGAACATTATGATTCACGGTATCAAAGGCAGCTGTAAGATCAAGTAGAATCAGTACCGCATTTTTACCGGCATCAACTGCAACCAAAATATCATTGAACACTTTAAGTAAAGCAGACTCTGTACTGTGATAAGCAGTGAAACCAAATTGAAAAGGTTCTAATAAATTAGCTGTATTTAAGAATGTGATCAGCTGTAATTGCACAACTTTTTCCAAAAGCTTTGACAAAAATGATAACTTTGAGACAGGCCGAAAATTGTTAAAGCAACTTTCATCCAAACCTTGCTTCTTAAGCAAAGGCTGAACAACCGCATGCTTAAAGCAGTTCGGAACCACACCAGTGTCCAAAGATAAGTTAATCAACACTTGGACACTGGGGCCAATTACTGGAAAAGCTGCTTTTATAATCTCAGAAGGAACAACATCCAGTGAGGAGTTAGTAGACTTCATTTTATTAACGAGATCGGAAAATTCCATTAAAGAGACATGTTGAAAATGACAAAATGAAAATGGATTAGCAGGCGAGTTCAAAGAACGGTCTGAAAGCTGTGAAGTAAAAGATAAGCAAATGGCTCTCACTTTGTCAACAAAAAATTTAAAAAATTTCTCACAGAGCCCTGCTGACGGCTCCCTAGAAAACTGGGAATTCGGATTAATTACTGAATTTATTGTGGAGAATAAAACCCTAGGTCTATGACAGTGTGCGCTAATCAGTTCTGAAAAATATTTTGATCTAGCTGACTTAGCAGCGCTCTGAAACTTAACCAGACACTCTTTAAAAATCTCAAAAGACACAGTCAGACGATCATGCTTCAATCTTCTCTCTGCTTTACGGCACGCCTGTCTAAGATAGCGAGCGTTGTCATCCAACCAGTAATAAGCTTTTATCTTTGGTTTTTTTATTTTAAAAGGAGCAATAGAATATAAGATATTAGAACAATCTGTGTAAAACAGAGAAATCAAATCGTCAGGCCCATAGGACGCCTTTGCAGCATGCAAGATAGATTTTTCAACAGCATTAGCTAGATAATCTTCATTGAACTGAGAAACAGTCAGTGAGTTTATAAAACGAGAATAAAAACCAGCAGGCTTATTCACAGTAGCAGAGGTTACAGCAGGAACCTTAAAAAGAATGGGTTTGTGATCAGAGAAGGAAGCATCATCAATGACAACATCAACTACAGAAGAACCATATGACATAATAAGGTCAAGTGTGTGACCAAAAACATGAGTTGCTTGATTTATATGTTGAGAAAAACCGAACGAGTCCAAGATATTACAAAACTCAGCAACCAAAGAACGCTCTGGGCAGCAAAGATGTATATTAAAATCACCCAGTAGCAACATACGATCATACAACGGGGCAACAGAAGTTAAAAATTCTGAAAACTCACTAGTAAAAGTACTTCCAACCTTAGGTGGCCTATAGATGAGGGCACAGAACAGCAGGGATGAAATAGACTGTAATGCTACACACTGTACTTCAAACGATGAAAAAGTTCGAACAGAAACTGATTGAATATTAAGTGATTGTTTAAAAACCATTGCAACCCCACCACCCCTACCAGCAGATCTTGGGGTACTAATAAAACAGCAGTTCGGTGGGTAAAGTTCTTCAAAAACTGACAACTCACCAGCACCGGCCTAAGTCTCAGTCAAGAACAAAATGTCCAGATCCCAACGGGTAAAAAAGTCATGTAGAATGAAAGGTTTATTGCATACGGACCTAGCGTTCACTAAGGCCATATTCAAAGGAGGCTGTGAAGACAAGTTCAGATCCAGATGTTGAACAAAGTTCAGTTGGCAGAGATTTGAACAGTTCACTCCTCTTTGACGGATCCGTAAACGTGGAGGAGCAGAAAAAATAGATGAGTGAATATCCGGGGAAACCGGGAGATGAAAAATTTAATCCCATGAACGTCGCGACAGGTGAAGACCCTCCAAACTTATACTATCCTATAGCATATAAGTTAGAATGTGAAAAAAAATTAGGTTTATATATATAGATATATTAATATATAAACAGTGGGGCCAAAAAATGTATTTAGTCAGCACCAATTGTGAAAGTCTCAACTTAAACAGATCGAGAGAGGCCTGTAAGTTATCATAGTATACATCAACTATGAGAGACAAATGAGAAACAAAAAAAATCCAGAAAAATCAGGAAATTTCCTCGGTAAAATAAGTATTTGGTCACGTACAAACAAGCAAGATTTCTGTTTCTCACAGACCTGTAACTTCTTCTTTTAAGAGGCTCCTCTGTCCTCCACTCGTTACCTGTATAAATGGCATCTGTTTGAACTTGTTATCAGTATAAAAGCATCTGTCCACAACCTCAAACAGTCACACTCCAAACTCAACCATGGCCAAGACAAAAGAGCTGTCAAAGAACACCAGAAACAAAATTGTAGACCTGAACCAGGCTGGGAAGACTGAATCTGCAATAGGTTACCAGCTTGGTGTGAAAAAATCAACTGTGGGAGCAATTATTAGAAAAATGGAAGACATACAAGACCACTGAAAATCTCCCTCGATCTGGGGCTCCACGAAAGATC
The DNA here is from genome assembly GCA_018155175.1 of Sinocyclocheilus anophthalmus. Taxonomy (NCBI): domain Eukaryota; kingdom Metazoa; phylum Chordata; class Actinopteri; order Cypriniformes; family Cyprinidae; genus Sinocyclocheilus; species Sinocyclocheilus anophthalmus. The sequence goes on from JADLZN010010571.1 coordinate 191,932, forward strand.
TCACCCCGTGGGGTCAAAATAATCACAAGAACTGTGAGCAAAAATCCAGAACCACACGGGGGGACCTAGTGAAGGACCTGCAGAGAGCTGGGACCAAAGTAACAAAGGCTACCATCGGTAACACACTACGCCGCCAGGGACTCAAAACCTGCAGTGCCAGACGTGTCCCCCTGCTTAAGCCAGTACATGTCCAGGCCCGTGTGAAGTTTGCTAGAGAGCATTTGGATGATCCAGATGAGGATTGGGAGAATGTCATATGGTCTGATGAAACCAAAATAGAACTTTTTGGGAAAAACTCAACTTGTCATGTTTGGAGGAAAAAGAATGCTGAGTTGCATCCAAAGAAAAACCATACCTACTGTGAAGCATGGGGGAGGAAACATCATGCTTTGGGGCTGATTTCTGCAAAGGGACCAGGACGACTGATCCGTGTAAACGAAAGAATGAATGGGGCATGTATCGTGAGATTTTGAGTGAAAACCTCCTTCCATCAGCAAGGGCATTGAAGATGAAACGTTGCTGGGTCTTTCAGCATGACAATGATCCAAAACACCCCGCCCGGGAACGAAGGAGTGGCTCGTAAGAAGCAATTCAAGGTCCTGGAGTGGCCTAGCCAGTCTCCAGATCTTAACCCCATAGAAAATATTTGGAGGGAGTTGAAAATCCGTGTTCCCCAGCGACAGCCCCAAAACATTACTGATCTAGAGGAGATCTGCATGGAGGAATAGGCCAAAATACCATCAACAGTGTGTGAAAACCTTGTGAAGAAAACGTTTGACCTCTGTCATTGCAAACAAAGGGTATATAACAAAGTATTGAAATTAAATTTTGTTATTGACCAAATACATATTTTCCACAATAATTTGCAAATAAATTATTTAAAAACCCTACAATGTGATTTTCTGGATATTTTTTTCCTCATTTTGTCTCTCATAGTTGAGGATACCTATGATAAAATTACAGGCCTCTCTCATCTTTTGACGTGGCGAGAATTGACACAATTGCCCTGGCCGCGCAACTACACAATACTTTGTCCATTCCCCACTGTATTATATATATATATAAGATTATATATATATATTATATATTTGTCCGACCTCGCTGGGGAAAGAAATATAGAGACCGGACCTTTGAACGTTAACTGAATAGCCTGTTCTACACTGAACAAAATTATAAACACTTGTTTTTGCCCCCATTTTTCATGAGGTGAACTCAGAGATCTAAGACTTTTTTCTATGTACACAAAATGCCTATTTCTCTTATTTGTGAATTATTGTTCACAAATCTGTCTAAATCGTTGTTAGTGAGCACTTCTCCTTTGCCGAGATATTCCATCCACCTCACAGGTGTGGCATATCAAGATGCTGATTAGACAGCATGATTATTGCACAGGTGTGCCTTAGGCTGGCACAATAAAAGGCCACTCTAAAAACATAAAACATGTAAACTTAAGACCAAATACTGTGGGAATGAGAACGTGTGCACGCTGTTGGGAGAAGATCTCAGTGTCGCTGCGCAATCCGAAGCGTGAACCGTGTGCTTTAAAAGGAAAAATACACAAAACGGTTGTCAAAATGGCGTGTTGGTGAGTATACCTAGCAGACATAGTCAGTTGACGTAACAGTATCAGTGTACTGTATCGCGCATTGTATAAAAGTGACAGCAAATTTTTAATGTAATTCAAACAACAAAGACAAGGAAAAATAAACCAATGATCTTGGATGATAGCTTTGTGTAGACTTTATTAAGGATTAATCTTGAAGTTTAGAGAAGTATCACAAATGTTATTTTAATTTGAATACTATCAATCCTGGACCGATAAAAACTGGGGGGTTAGACCTACTAAAAAACTGAAACAGTTACTGTTATTTTTATTTACTGTTGATTTTTGTTTTATGTTGCTTGTATTTAGATATTGTTCCTTATTTTCTTTATTTTATTGACAATATAGTCCTTTTCCCCGTAAACATAGAAGATAACGAACCATAACAAACTCTAAACAATGGAGTAATTGAACCGTACACTATATATATAGATATATATATATATCTATTACACACTGTACTATATATATATAGTCCAATCCAAAAATTATTCATACACCAGATATCATTTTTGATACTACTGGGTGCAGGACACTATAGTTAATTGTTAATTTATGTAAGTGAGGATAGCTAAATAAAGCAAACTGTGACATATTATACCCAAAAATTCTTCATACAGTGGACTACCAGTATAATTTATAAAAATTTGGGACCAAAAATTATTCTGACACTTTACCTGACCAGTGTGCTTGAAGGTATCTGACATTATTAAGATGAGTTTGTTCTGACAGTTCTTGTCATATTTTATTACCATTTTCTAAACTATAGAGAATAAACTGTGATAATGTGTGAAATATTGAAGGTGTCTGAATAAATTTTAGTTTGACTATATACATTTTTTTTTAGTGGTGGAGCCAGTGAAAATGTTGGCAGGGCAAGTAAAAAAAGCCTTTTGATTCAACAAGCAGAATCCATCTTTACTGGCTACAGTTTTGGGTACACTGTTACCCTTGTAGTGTAAATTGCTCATTATGCTGTATAGATTGAGGTAGAGGGTTGCATTGGGACTGGGATCCCGCCCAACACAAATCTCAAGGGAGCGGGCTGTTTTACCTTTACCGCAGGCGGGAATGGGCAGTCAAAAAAACGTAGCACAAGCCACGCCATCCTGCAGTCTCACAATTTGGATCATACAAGAATGATGAAGTTACATAAACAGGTGTTTACACGGTGTTTGGTCGCACACCGATTACATTACTTGCCCACCACGGCACCGCCCCCACCGTCATTTAGATTTTTTATAGAAATAAAAATCATTTAGTTCAAATGTAATTTACGCAATATTTCAAACCTTTAACCCACAGGGGGAAATAACAACCCATGGCAACAGTTTAAAAGCAGCCCAATTCCACGGAAAAAACAAACCTGCATCCAACACAAGTTTCAGGAGTCAGATTTGACTGATCATGGGTCAAGTGTAAGAAGAGATGACTTACAATGGTGGAGGATTTGCTGCTCAGCAGATCCTGAGCTCATTGACAAATATATTATCTTGTAAGATGTGCTTCCTTTACACAGAGTGCGCGTGATCGTGAAATCGAAAAGTGAAAGTGAACAGGGAGCGCTCATTCAAAAGCGATTTCAATACCCCGCATACTGATAGCAGCTCCCCGATGTGTGAAATTTATATACAATATTAGAATGGTTGTGGGAGTGGACACAAAACTCACGGGAGCAGGACACACACGTTGCGTGAGCGGGTGGTAGGGGGATTAAAAAAACAGTCACGTGCAGGGCTCTAGATTGAGGGGTTAAGTGTGTAGGTGGTGTAATTTATTTTTGGCGTTTTTGCCTTTATTTGACAAAACATTGTAGAAATGCAGTAAATAACAGGAGAAGACCGAGCAGAACAGGAAAGGAAAGGGAACTTGGGTCACCCGAGGTGCCAATGCAGCATGACGAAGCGCTGTTGGAAGCCATGTTTTTGCATTTAACTGCACTACTTTTCCATTGGTTTTTTATGTAAACATGCTAAATGAACACGTTTGAACACTGTGTTTACGTCTTTTGCAGCACCTTGCACATGATGCGGCACTCAAAATAAATGTAAACTTATAAAAAACCTTGCTTAGACCTTGCTGTTTTGAATTCCGCTGCTCTGCATCTCAAGTTTTTTAATCGCAAAGATGCATTCTATGTGAATAGCCCTCATGTGTTTTAATGGGTGAAAGCAGTACCTGTAGCATGTAGCAACACTACACACCTTCTATACTTCTGTGATTCTTCAAAACTTCATTGACCATTTGTTCTGAAAAGCAGATGAAATGCCAGTCATGAGGAACACATTATGAAAGTCATTATTGAAGTCCAATGCTACAAAATCCATATTTTAAATATTGTCTCAAAAGGTTTGTATGCCTGAATTAATTGTTCAGAACTGAAGAATAAAAAAGGCACTCATAGAGTTAACTGACAATTTTGTCACACACAATTTCAAACAGGAATTTTGCCATTTAGACATCAGTTAATTATTTGCATTCACACGTGCGTCATTTAAAGGGCCAGTTCACCCAAAAATATAAATTCTGTCATCATTTACTCACCCTCATGTCCATTCCAAACCCATAACATTTTATTACGTAGTCCTAGACTTTAAATGGATGGACAGAAATCTCTCTGGTTTTATAAAAAATATATATATATATCTTTATTTGTGTTCTGAAATGTGAGTAAATGGTGACAGAATTTTCTTTTTTGGGTGAACTAATCCTTCAACCAATCCTTAGTCACATTTGGTGTGCAGCAGTCTTTTGTCACCAATGAACATGAATAATCGCACATGTGCGAGCTCTAACCTCTGCTGTAGACATCCTCAGTGCCAGGTTTGGCCTTACAGAGGCTGAGTCGAGCTCTCTTGGCAGAGGGGGGGAACTCCGGAGGGCTGGAGTCCAGCAGCGCTGAGCTCTCTGGGGCCAGGGGAAAAACACAGTACTCAGCTGGAAGAGACACAAGTAGACTTACATTACTCACTGTTACAATCAAACATACTCACACATGAACTGTGAATAATGACATTTATATTTCATAGATCATGCACTTAGATAATGAAGGTACTGTGTTGTGAGAACTACTTCAGCAGCTAGCTAAAGTAAGTATCAAGAATGATTTAATCCCTACAATATTACTACATAAAATAAATGAGAAAACATTTAAAATGGTACTTGACTGGTCACAGTGACTTTTAAACTCTTATTTTCTAGCAGAAAAAATAAGAAAATATATTTAGCATGAAGAAAAAAAAGTCTGTTATGATTTATTGTATTGTAACATTATTTTTATGATGATTAAATGCCCAAATAAGTTTCTGTACTGTAATTTTAAAACGATCATGTCGCTGTCTAATTATATCCGATATATATATAATATATATACTATATATAAATATATTATAATGATCTAGATTATGTTCATTCAATATCTATTACTTATATTATTAAAAAATCAGTGCAAGTACACCTCACGGTATACCTGCTAGAACAAATAAACGAGTCATGTACTTGTATATATACTATTTATAGCTATATATTAGGGATGCGCCGATCTGATATTCATATGGGGTATCGGCTTCGATAGTGCCATTTTTCTCGGATCGGTTATCGGTCAGAGAGAGCCTATCCAAATCCGAGATTTTTTTTTTTTTCGATGTGCGAATTAATCGGTGTTTACTCGGAAGCCTACGATTAGCTAATGTGAGTACCAGAGGAACATTTAAGTCCTTACATTAAAGTTCACAAAAACTCTTTTCTCCGCTGGGCTGCAGGCATTCGTTCAGCCTTAAACTCTGGTCGCGTTCGGTTACAGCAGTCAGCTCGGTAAAGCTCTCTCCAAGATCATTCTGTGTTCCCATTATACTTGATTTGTAAATACATGTCTATGATTTTGCAAAAAGGACTTTATCTTCTTGCCGGAGTTTAATTTTGTTTTGTTACTTGCTACCGGGTGTGTGAGAACAAAACACGGGCGTAGAAAAAAACTATAAATTGTTTTTAACGCGCACAGTAACTGAAATATAAAACTGTTAAAAGAAAGGCTCAATAACTCAATAACTCAATACACTACGCATCAATTTCTCTTCCCTTTGTGCTTTGCAGTTTTTAACACGAAGCGCTTACAATGTGCGCATCCGGTGTGCAGAATGATGCGCTTGAAGCAACACAAGCGTCAGACGTGCATGCTTGATCACTCACGAGCCCAACCGCCCCCCTCAGGAACAAACGGATGCGCACACTTAGTACCCGCCCAATTTGTGCTCATAGACTGTATAAAAACAGTTCGTGCTGCACTGTATTTGTTTTGTCCTATGGTATCTATCATATGTTTTTGCCTTATTAAAAAATATGCTATACATTCAAAAGAAATGTATTTAAATTTTATAGTATATAGCATATTTAGTGCAACCCTTTTATTTGTTCCCCACAAAATATATTTTTTTCACTAAATGTTTGGATTTCTAAAATTATTGTGCACTGATTTTTCTAGAATAACTTTTGCTGCCAAATTATCCACTAACCTAGTTTATCATACATTTTTGTCATAGATTATAAATATACATAGGCCTATATTTTTTCATATTTGTTTATTTTTTTATAATGAAGTAGTCTGTATCTAGTAGATGGCGAAAGAATGATTATCAGTTCCACACAAAGAGATATATAAATTCAAGCGGCTCGCAAACAAACGAATCGATTAAATCGATAAAAATCGATTACTAAAAGAGATTTCATAATCGATTCGTTGTGTCGCGCGACGCGGAGACGTTTGATTATTAAAAAAAAAAAAAACTTTATTTGAGCGCGGAGCGGAGTGAACACACTCGGTCTCTCTCGCGCACTGATGCTAGCAGAGTTCGGCGCCTCATATAGGCCCTGTCCCAAATGGCGCACTTCATGTGGACTTTCGGTCTCGTGGACTTAAATTGTGCGTGCTCGCCGAGTCTACGAGTCCGTAGCCCGTCCCATTCAGCATTTCAACACCATCTGAGCGGCTGTTTTCTGCAGCAGGCAACATAGCCTCAAAGAAAAGAGCGAGCCTGAGCCAGGAGCATGTGGACATGCTCACATTTTTGCATTGCAATGCAAAAGTGTCGAACAAAGGGAGTGGAGAGAGAGTAGTGTAAGTTGTGTGTGTGTGTGTCAGTGTGAGAGTTTGTGAGTGTGTGCATCTGCGAGTGTCTGCGTCTGCGAGTGTGTGCATCTGCGAGTGTGTGCGTCTGCAGTGTAGTGTAGAGAACAATTTCTGACATTCAAACAAATCCTGTTAAATTTTCTTATTTGTATTGTTCTTTATTTTTTATAAATTATTTATTGTTCTGGCAGCTCAGGTGGCACTTTATTTAAAAAAAAAAGTATATTTGGCAGATGTAAAGCATACATATGTATGTTTTTTGTGTAAGTCCATTTTTATTAATTTTATTTATAACAGGCTCGGAGTTCAAGGAGCAAATGTTTGTGAACTTTCTAAGGTTTTAGTTCTGTTTTGAGATAAAGGGTGGAAATGACAATGCTTCGTGCTTTTTGTTTTTTATAGTATTCATCAGATTAATCGAAAATAATAATCGACCAACTAATCGATTATCTAAATAATCGTTAGTTGCAGCCCTAATAAATTCTAAATTTATTTAAATGGGGGAAAAAAACTTCAATGGTATCGGATCGGTATCGGACACGGCCAAACTAACATAGGTATCGGAATACAGGTATATCGGAGGCGAAGAAAAAGGCGGAGCGGAGAACCCTAATAGATATATATATATAATATTATAGATTATACTTTTTTTAAAGTTACATATTTAATTAGAACTCATTGTGTAATAGTAATACGTTTATTTGTTATTTCTACATACTTGATTTAAAGAATTTTAATATAAAATCTAAATATTATTAATTCCCAAATCATTAATCAATTGTAGTGTCTAGACATGTTAATTTAATTACCTTTTTTTATGCGAATGTGCTTAATTGCCATGAAAATAATGCCACAGTACAAAAAAAATCGTAATAATCTTAAAATAAGCTTTATTTTCTTTAACCAAAATATAATAATTTTTTTTTTTTTGAATTTGTGGCAAATTATGACCCAGTCATTGAGAAACTGACCAAGACAAATACAGTCATGAGAAAAAGCAGACAGGCAGCTGTTAAGACTCTTACAAAACACATCTGTAATCACTGTGGGCAAGACGAGTCGTAAAATAATTAGATACGCTATTTCCTCTTTCTGATTTCAGCATAAGACCACACCACCAGAGACAAGCATTTCAGCTTGATCATCTGCAGTGGTTATTTTAAGTGTCTAGATACTAAACTGAAACGCCTCTAAATACCCATAGGTTTTTTTAAGTATCGACTCTTATGTAAACACTTACTCTTGGCATGATTTTCAAAAACAAAACAGTTGTTAGATAAGTTTCAACTAGAATGTTTTAGAAAGATACTAAAGGGATAAACTTGTTTAAAGGAGATGAAACACCCTTAACCTTGCCAACAAATGAACTGATCACTGAACTGATCTATTACTCACAGTTTTTTCTTTTCCCAGAAAAAAGGAAAATAAATAATGTACTTCATAATTCTAAGAAGCTGACAGGTTAAATTGCTTAGAAATGCCCTGATATCTCCCAGAAACATTCAGGAAATACTCATAAATGCATATGGGAGTCTTTGGTTTGAATGATAAGAGGCTTCAGTTTAATAACACTGAAACCCTCTGAAGCCATTGTGCAGTTCATCCTGAAGTGCTCTCCTGAAAACTCAAGGTCTAGACATTTAAATATAATGGACCAGCTCAAATTAATCCCAACAGAGGTCTATGATCAGACACACTAAGCCCGTGAGTGTGACAGTGTAAGCTGCCAATACCTGACTGAGCCCTGATGCAATACCACAAAGACTTGACAGCCATTTCCAGAATTTAAACATCCTGTGTTCACAAGGTTCCACACATTCTGTGTAATTTTCTGTTTACTATTTTGCTTTATTAATTGTAATAAAACAAAAAATATTATATATATATATATATATATATATATATATATATATATATATATATATATACGTATCTATAAATATCTATGTCTTGTGGTTGTTCTTGATACCCTTTTATTTTGAGATTTTTTTTAACAGATTGGTATCTGTTGATATTGAATTTAAAAAACACTCAGATTTTAATAACACTGTTAAATGTAATCTTAAAAAAATGCCTGTTCGATAAGCCGCAGTCTTGGAGCTCATCTACAGTGAGACTACAAATGAATTCATAACATTCCCACTTTGATAATTGGAGAAAAACTTGACCAACAAGTTACATTACTTTCCTGTTGCTAACACTTTATATGACTTAAGTTGGCAATGCTTGAAATTCTGCCAGCAGAAACCACTCTTAACGGTTTAAGCACGCTTTTATGTGTTTGTCTTTTCACGTGTTATGTTGGTTCACGTTACCTTTTATTTTGATATTTTGTCTTTTATATTGATAGTTTGTGTATTCAGTGGCCATACAAAGAGTATTTGTTTAAATGTCATTGCATTAATAACAAAATATCAAACCAAGTTGTATCTACAAGCAAATTATGCTAGAGCTTTTCTCAGAACTAACTTTACTTTTCTGAGCCATTTTTGCTTTTAACCAACTCATCTCAATGCACGATATATCGATACCACATTGGCTACTGGCCTATAATTTTTTGGTATCTGTTGATTTTGAATATTTCATGCTCATTTTCTGAATTTTTACATTTAGATTACTTTTGCCTTCATCTAATGTTCACCCAAAGTTATTCTTTAAAAATACTAAAAGTTGAATAATACTGTTAAATGTTATCTTTAGCCAATGATGAATATACATTATTCATACAGTACATTATAATGCTGTGATGCCTAAATTCATGTCTGGTTTTAGTCTTTAGTGATTTATTATAATTTTAGTAAACACAATAGTACATAATTTTAATACTGTCCATCTATCAGTTATTGGCCATAACAAAAATATTCACTCAATTGTTATCAGCCAGAATTGTCTTACTTGTGAATCAAAATTGTAGCATCGGATCTTGCGCTACATTTTGTTAAAATAAATTCTACTTGGATTAATATTTTGTAACTCAATACAATGATATTCATGCATTTAATTTGTGGTCACTATAAACATCCTATTGTCATAAGCCTTTTTCTGTGTTATATTTCACTCCAAGTTGAACCCTTTTACTCAAGTAGTTTATTACAAAGGATCAGGAGTGACGTGTGCTCACCTGCGTTCTCTCGAGGTTTCAGGCCCTCCTGACCTTTGGGCAGAAAGCCGTTATGAGCCCAGTCGAGCATGGGCTTTATCTGTTCTTCAAGACTGTCTGACTCACATGGAGGAAAAGTCTTCTCTGCTCGTAAACTAGCCACCTGAGGACACACCGATAGCGGAAGAACAGTATGTCAGAGTAAGTGTAAGAAAACAGAAACCATCCAGGTAACGTCTCTCTCAAGTGGATATAAAATCAACTATGTGTGTACTGTGTCTAAAATAACATATATTCAGTAAGACTATTCTCGTGGAAATGGAGACAAATTGCAGATATTAATCATGCTGTATAGACTGCAAAGGAGGGGGTTACAACAACAGGGAGAGCGAGAGAGAGAGAGAGAGAGAGAGAGAGAGAGAGAGAGAGAGAGAGAGAGAGAGAGAGTAAAGTACAGCCATTCCTGTTGTTCTGGTGCATGTCTGGACTTGGATGCTTTTGTTAAGTTTGCTAGGACGTACATTTCACAGAGAGATAATTAAGGAACCTCTGGGGAATTCCAGATTTTCCAGATGAGTGTTTGCCCAGTTTCCCGTTTATCACACACAAAAACAGATACACACCTCAGAATGTACAAGTACAGCCCATGCTCCAAGATTTTTGAATAGCAGGTGCAAATTTGTACGATTATCCTCTATTAAATGTACTAAAGATGTAAGTTGCATTGTTGTATCTAACTGCCCCATATGCATCAATTGTCATCAAGTGTTATAAAACAATTGTCTCTAATAAAACAATGAACATAGACTGATCTCCACTTTCACCTCCAGGGCCTGGAAGATTGCTCTGCGGTAGGAAGCCAGCTTAGTGTAGGATGACTGGTTGAAAAACTTTGGGAAGGCTGTGATGGAGTCGAGTTTGTCAGCAGACACCTGCAAGATACATATGACACCAGGGTCAGAAAGTAACCAGGGTTCAGGGCAAGAATGCTTGAAATTCAGAACATGAACTTGTAATTAATACATGTTGTGCCCTTATATATATTATATATTATATATAGAATATATTCTCATAATAGATATATATATATATTTTATATTACGTTCAATGCTAGTTTCAATCCTTTTATTTGTAAACTTTCTCTTACTATATACATTTATCTATACAATTACAGAAAAGATGACGTCATGTTTAAAGTTAATTTTATATATAATAAGCATTTTTGCAGAGGATTTATGTTAAATGAATTTATTCATTGAAGTAATCCACCCTATGAAAAATAATAGACTAAAATGATTTGAAATGCATATATTTCATTTCTAAGCTATACCAATACCTTTACACATGTTGTACGTAATAAAAATACACGGGCCAATTGGTTCTTTAGCTATACTAAACTGGTAATACTGTCTAAAGTCTTCTAAACCTGCTAACAACTAATTTGTCCTTCATCACTTTAATTGTGCGGAAGTAGTGCTGAAGTCCCACTAAAGATATACTGAAGTATCTTTGATTGTGTTCAAGTGGAACTATTGCAAGTATACTTAGGTACACTTTAAATATCTTGCATTTAAAGACCAATATTATTCAAAGATCGTACAATCCTCGTCAATTGTGACATTAAAACACATTTTAAGTTGATATTAAGAAATGTGCATTGTGCACCAGTAGTACGCCAAATACAGTTTAATTATCATTTTTATATCAATAAGTCTCGAGCGATATGTCAGTAAATAATTTAATAGATTTAACTATACTTAGTATGAAATAAATTTATTTTAAATATTACTTTTTTACTAGGGCAGCTACAGAGGGAAACTGTAAATTTCAGACACTTTTGTTTCACATTTCACATAACAGCAGAGCTTCGGTTCAAACTAGTGATGTCAGTGGTACCTCATGATAAAATAAAAACCTCAATAAAACAATTTAACAATACCGTTTTTTCTACAGTATCAGTAGTATCAATTCAATATATTATTCTAGTGCTGCCACCATTGTCAGCTGTAGTTTATTTAAGTCTGATCAAGCCTGGTGAAGTACCGAAGTACTGGTGTACACCTATTCTAAAAATCATGGTAATCTTCAGGCTATATAATACCTTTACCATAGGGCTGGGCGATATGCCCAAAAATTATCACAATATATAATTTTTTCATATCAGTTGATATCGATAATAATCACGATAAATGTAAACTTTTTTTTTTCATTCAAGTTTAATGGCTGATTTTTGCTCCAATGAACAGTTGGGTTTTAAACTACTCTTTATTGTCAGAACATGACAGACACGTCGCATTTCTTAGTTTCTTCATGTGCTAACGGGTGATATTGCTACAAATATATTTAACAGGTTTGTGTTGCCTGACTTTGATGGCACCTATCTTTGGCACAGTTTGAAGTGCAGGCTGCAATATTAATACTATGACAAAATATACAGTTGAACCGTAGTACAGTAGCTTGAGTTAATGCCCGTTCACACCAAGGATGATAATATAAAGTATAAGATAAAAGTTATAGTTCTAAAAATCCGTTCTCAATATTAAAGAATAGCCGAGTTCACACCACAACTATAACGATAAAGACAAAGAGGAACGATATCGTTGTGATCACTTTCAGAACGATTTTTTTCCATGTGATGAATGATAAAAACATTGAGAGCCAATCAGAATCAATCCTGCTGTAATGAGCTTGAGAATTTAAAGCGGCAGATACGCGTGCGCTTAGTATAAACAGACAATATCGTTCGCTGGTGTGGACACTAATATAGTTATAGTTCTTGGTGTAAACAGGGGGTTTAGAAATGCAAATGTAAATTTAGGTTTCATACAAATAGTACATGGTGTAAAAATTGCAAGAACCGTTTTATGGTCACATTAAGTTAGAGTTATGACAATTAACATTTATAAATGCACAAATGCTATAGCTTAATCACAAAAAAATACTGTAATTATATGCCATTAGGCTACTCATTTAATACATCTACATTAATAATATAATAACATTTGATATGAATATTCCACATTTCTGCCACAATACCATGGTGCAGTGTTAGTGTTACTACAGTAAATCCATTGTAAATGATGGCGATTTGTAGATTGAAAAGCCTTCTGACAGTGTTTCTGCTGTTTGTCAGTGCTTTCATCTGGCTTTAAACTAGTTTAAATCAAGTATGTCTTCGCTGGCTCTTACATGGTTGGTTTAAGTGTCCTGCGGTGAACCCGAGGTATCATGAACGCATCTGCTCTAGTAAGCTCGCGCTGCGCTGTGCTGCTGTTTGAACTTTGAGCCGAGCGGATAAATGGTCCTTGTGGTGCGATTCAGAGGAGTAGCCTATATAACTGAATTCATGCTACATTTTTAGCCACAATTTCGTCATCTTTGGATGACAACTCAAGATTAGTTTTGCTTTTACTTTCGTTGCTGCATCCACACATTTTTTCCTCCTCGTGTTGAGGAAATGGGCGTGTACTTTGACATGCAAGCTAAATGTTGCATGCTGACTGTCATGTTACACTCAGGAAGGACAGAGCGAAGGAGACGCAGGAGAATATTTTCGAACATGGAATTTAATTTAACACACTGGGAACTTCGGAGACACAGCAACACGACGTTTAACAGCAGACAAAGAAACTAGGAATTAGACTCACTATAAATACACAGGACTTGAGGGGAAGACGAGGAACACCTGGAACTAATGCAACAATGAACATGGGAAACACCTGGGACAAGCAAACTAATTATCACATACACAGGAGAGAAATCCTTACGATGACAGGAACTACATTATGAACATAAGGCGGATAGGAGCCGTGGCGGAGCAGGCAGTTCAGGTCGCCATGGCGGAGCAGGGGACTCGGTAGGCATGGCGGATCCTCCGTGGCCTTAGCTGGCTCGGCCACGGGTATATGCCCCCCCCCCCCAAAATTTTCTTGGGGAAATCTAGGAATCCTGGGGGGGCGCTCTGGAGGAGCGGGCACTAGACGGCGCTCTAGAAAGCTCTTACGAGGGGCGGGCACCGGAGCGAGCTCTGGGGCTGGAGCAGACACTGGAGCGAGCTCTGGGGCCGACACTGGGCATAACTTGGGATCAGGAGCCCTCACTGGGCTTAACGGGGGATCAGGAGCCCTCCCTGGGCTAAACGGGGAAACAGGAGCCCTCCCTGGGCTTAACAGGGAAACAGGATACTTCCGTGGGCTATACTCGGGAACAGGAGCCCTCCCTGGGCTGAACTCGGGAACAGGAGCCCTCCCTGGGCTGAACTCGGGAACAGGAGCCCTCCCTGGGCTTAACGGGGAAGCCGGAGCCCTCCCTGGGCTTAACGGGGAAGCCGGAGCCCTCCCTGGGCTTAACGGGGAAGCCGGAGCCCTCCCTGGGCTTAACGGGGAAGCAGGAGCCCTCCCTTGGCTTAACGGGGAAGCAGGAGCCCTCCATGGGCTATACTCGAGAACAGGAGCCCTCCGTGGGCTAAACTTGGGAACAAGAGCCCTCCGTGGGCTAAACTCGGGAACAGGAGCCCTTCCTGGGCTGAACTGGGGATCAGGGTAGTGCTGACATGGTGCTGGCACTGGAGGGTGCTCTGGAGGAGCAGGCACAGCGAAGGGCAGATGGGTCCCAGATCGGGATCGGAAACTCTCCAGACACCAGAGGACTGCCTCCTTCCAGCCGAGGTTGGTGGTGTCTGGGAGCTCCGGGGGTGATGGTAAGTAATCCCGATCCGGAACAGCGTCACAAGGGTTTCACCCTCGAGGGAGCTGGCGAGGGCGAACGGCACAAACGCCCTTGTGTAGATGATCGGGTCAGGGCTCGCTTGAGCCAAGGCGAGGAACCTCGCTCGTTCCTCCATATGAACGGGGAGAAACAAACAGGGGAAAAAAACAAAAAAACTATTCAAAAACCTAAACCCAAAAAAACTAGTTTTTGGGTCTGCAGTTCTTCGCGTTACACTCAGGAAGGACGAGCGAAGGAGACCCAGGAGAATATTTTCGAACATGAATTTATTTAACACACTGGGAACTTCGAACACAGCAACACAACGTTTAACAGCAGACAAAGAAACTAGGAATTAGACTCACTATAAATACACAGGACTTGAGAGGAAGACGAGGAACACCTGGAACTAATGCAACAATGAATATGGGAAACACCTGGGACAAATGAACTAATTAATCAAATACAACAGGAGACGAAATCACATGACCAGGACAGGAACATACATGTGACCCTGACTGGCTGTTGTCGCATTTATTTCTGCAGTGCAATTGGCTGTTAGATTAATCCATTTATCGAGTAAAAATGTCCAGAGCTTATTATCGTTTTCGACATAAATATTATTACGATTCGATATGATATCGATTTTCAGCCCAGCCCTACTTTGCCATACCATTATTTTAATTGAAATGATTATTATTTACATTAACATTAAAAAATTAGCATGTTCAATGGAATTTTGAAATTTTTTGCTACTGAAATTTTACTGCTATTAGTATCAACTACTGCGGTATTCTGACAACCCTTAATTTTGTTTGTTACCTCTGAGAATTTTCCATCACCAAACCACTGTAGCCAGCGCATGCTGTGGGAGGCCTGCCGCTTCCCTGCTGCTCTCCAGGTTACCACCATCCCTGGCCACCAAGAAAAGCCCTTTATTTTGCCCCAGACTAACTCTCCAATACCAAAGCCTTTATTGTCCTGAGGAGCAGAAATGTAAATAAGACACAGTTCACCATGATTTAATATTTTCTGTTCACTGATACCTGTAGAAGTCATCACAAATTTCAAAATGTTTGTTCCCTTTCAGCCTAGACATTCTGCTAAGTAATTTCTTTTGTGTTCCACAGAAAAAGTAAAATCATACAGGTTTGAACTCGTAGATGTTAATTTATGAGTGAACTATCCCTTTAAATAAGATGGACAATTAAGATGATCACTGCACAGATTTCTTTGATCCAGTTACACAAAAAAGGACAATCACATGCTCAGTAGCACTCAGACAGCTGGATTGAGCCTGGACTGAGTCACAAGCGAAACCTCTGACACTGAGCTTGTCTGAGCATGACTCTCAATCAATCAGGACCATTTCAGCAGCGCTGTTGTTTCCTCACCTGTGCGAGTATTTATGAGTCTGTGGTCAACAGTGACTTACCCAGATGCTACAACCCACAAAACCCCCATTCAAGACCTTCTCGGTCTCTTTGTCTTGGTCATAAGTGCTCTCTAAACGCACAGCTTCCTGTCTTAGTGATACGCAAAGGAGAGGATAAACCGTGAGAACAAAGGTTGTTATCTTCACATTCAAACAAGAGTCATTCTAAGAGGTTACATGTCAAAGGCAGGTGGACAAATACAGATACTCGTGTGTTGTTTGTGCATGAACATAAAGAGGAATGGGACATGATAGAATAGGTAGATAGGTGTGTGTGTGTGTGTGTGAGAGAGAGTTGTCCTGGTACCTTGTACTCAGGTTGGTTGACTGTGTCAGTTGTCGAGGTGGATGTGGTGCTGCTCTGTGCAGAGTCTTTAGAGTCCTGTTCCATGAGTTCTAGTGCAGGACCCTCAGGAACACTAGATACCTACAAACACACACAATTACAATTCTCAGTGAAGGTATGTAAATAAACCACAAAACAAAAAAATTGCAACAAAAATAAAATAAAAACAACAAAAATTCTAAATATTTACAATGACCTGCATGATGATTTACAAAGTCTATGGTGCAAATGTAAACAAACATAACATGACAAAATATAACATAACATAACATAACATAACAACAAAACAAAACAAAACAAAACAAAAAAACCCAAATTAAAATACTAAATAAAACAAAACAAAAAAGACTGTGAGACAATTCAAAATTATTTTTTGTGATAAGTGATGGCATGCCAACAGGATATCACACAGCTTAATTGTTTAACCTAAGTAGTTGCACTGTTGAACATGGTACGGGTAGGTTTTAGCTGGTCTGACCTTTTTTTTGGCCACAGAACCCTGGCAAGATTGTCTCCAGGGTGTTTTTCTTGTGCAATGCCATACCCACACTTAAAACTATCATAGTAAACGCCATTGTAGAAATAAATATAGATATAACTATTATATATATATATATATATATATCGATATATATATATATGTAACTATGTATAATATCAATTAACTACTATCTGTAAACTGTTAAACATCTGTCAATAAAACCACGCTGTTCATAGGGTTGTCCGTCAGAATGTCACGTAAGTGGGGGAGTAGCGCTTCTACTAATTAACTGGTTTGAGATTTAATTAATGTCAGAATATTGTTGTGATTAACAAACATGGCATCTAAGGACTACTTTGCTATGTTTGATCTCTGTTGTTTTGTTTTAATTCCAGCTGTTTGAACTAACTAATATTTATATATTTGATACTTTTATATTTAAATTTATTTTGCAAATTCTCTCCAAACCATAATGCAATACACACTTTGTCTGTCTTTGCTCATTTCGCCACAACACAGACAAAACAACTATGGAAAAATATATCGCAAAGGGGGAGGGGTAATTTTTCCTACTTTAATTTCCAAGACCACTGGTTTGATTGGCTGTGGTACAGACAACTTCAGATGTCTGACAACATAAAGACACAGTGATAGACAGCTCAACTTAAAGGTGCTGAGATAAGTGTGAGGAGCTGACAGTGGCATGACTTTAATCTGCCGTGAGGGTGATCTCTGTACATCAGCCTTGATTTCACTGTGTCTGGCAGACAGAAATTCACTTAAAGAATAAAGAGGCTTTGTGTGTGCGAATGTGAGCATTACCAGGTTGTTGTGATCCTGTTTGCTATGTCCGCTCTCTCTGTTGCAGAGTTTACTGTGAGCTGTCAGTCCTGCCTGGAAAATAGTCCTTGGACGAGGCCTTTGCCGCAGACCCGTCTCACAACCAGACCCAACGTCAGCCTTTTCCTGAAACCATAATGTCGTGATAGTAAGCTGATGCATATGTGGAGCAAATATTCCCAGCTAACAAAAAAAGGTCCCCAGAACATCCTCCAAATGGCAAAGACATCCTCCGGACATTCAAGGGGATATTCACAAGACATCCAGTGACCATTCAGGACATTTAGGGGACTTTCGTTTAAGTCCTCTGAATGTCATTTTATTTTACTTTTAGGCTAACCACAGACAACAGACATGTTGTAAGGAGCAAAATACGTTTTTTTAATTGCCAAATTAAATGTGCGGTGCCTTATTGTGTGTGTGTGTCTGTGTGTCTGTGTATCTTGGGTTGTCAGCTGTGGGGTTAGACCGTTGGCAATTCTTCCCGTTGGCTTCAAACCTAGATCAACAAAATGAACACATTCAGCAGTGTTTTGATGTTATATGTCTAGGAGTATCGTTTGTCCATTGAAAAAAGATTTGAAAAGACTGTTGACAATTTGGATTTAGACCAAGGTCCGAAATCTAGCGCACATATGAAGATATCTACGCCATCCTAAATGGGCTTTTTGCCACTTATAGGCATCTCAGTGTGTATTTACCATATGAAAATTCAATATTTATGTTCAATATTTGTCGACAGATAGGCTACATTAATAATTTCAGCTTTACATGCTATGCTAGCTTCGAAAGTGTTCACATAACGGTCAGCAGCCATACACGATGGACAACAGCTTCAGCAAATCTATTAAAAGGTAAACTTTTCATAAAATGTAAACATTATAAGATACACTGTGGTTACAATAACTAATGTCTACAAATCTAAAATTAAAAATACCTTTTCGAACAACTAAAGAGAAAACTCAAGGCCATGTCGGAGGAAATCACAGGGAGGACC
Organism: Sinocyclocheilus anophthalmus; assembly: GCA_018155175.1. NCBI lineage: Eukaryota > Metazoa > Chordata > Actinopteri > Cypriniformes > Cyprinidae > Sinocyclocheilus > Sinocyclocheilus anophthalmus. The sequence continues at coordinate 210,566 of JADLZN010010571.1, forward strand.
GTTAACGGTCTCTACGCAGCTGAGCGTTGCCATGGATGCTGCGTGCCTTAAAGAATGGCGTCACTCGATCCTCGATCAGGTGCATTTAATCGTCACTTGCTTGTATCTCCCAATGTGGCTATATTATATTACACTTTTGTTGTTGTTGATATTTGACCTGCAAGTGCTATACCAGTCTTAAAGGGGAAGGGAAGCAGTCAGACAAGTTTACATTATTTAGTAAAGTGACTTCCACTTTAATTAAAAAATATATAACAAGCACAATTAATGTAACTGAACACCAAACTGTCTAAATCACGAAGTTTTGATCGTGGTACCCCAAACATTGTTTTCATAATGTGAGGTGCAACGTGATGTAAACAAAAAAAAGCTTTGTATAATATCATTCATGTGGCATCTTTATTGATATGACAGACATATTTGCATTACACTGACTCGTTCACCAGTAAATGGTATGTAAGATATTTTATGTTCACCTGCGAATACAATATGCTTACCTGCTGTATCTAATCACCTATCTGAACGATTCGGCTTCCTCACGTTTATCATTCTAACATTATTCTTTTAAAGTTGATCATTGTTTTAAGCCAGCCAGCTTAACAGTAAGGTTTTTAAGAGTCATTTCAAAGCGCAAGACAGTGCTAAAGAGATTTCAGTGCGGTGCTTGCGTGCGTGATAGACCGTTCATTTCTTTTGACATGTAAATGGGTAGGATTCATTTATTTGTCTTACCTGTGTTATTTTCCGCTTTCTTTTCCAGCAATGTGCTTTTCCATTCTTCATGTTTTCCTTGGCTGCATTCATCAGTCGACTCTAACATTCTTTTAGAGCCCCTGGGATTCAACCTTATTTTCTTATGTATGGGGAATACATAGGGCCTAATAAATTGTAGCCTATATTCAATAATATTATTGAAGGGTATCATGTTTTTGATGTTTAAATGATAGCCTAACTGCTGAAAATGCTCCTTATTTGTTGATCTTTAGTTACAGAAGCTAATCCTTTATTTTTTTCCAGAATTGAAAGTTATTAATGTTTAACATGAACTTCAATTTTCAATGAATTCAAATCTATTATTTTTACTATAGTAAAAAAAATAATAATATCATAATATCAATCTGCAAAACAAAACAAAGCACGTTTTTTGCATTCAATCCATTATCACAGTTAAATCAAGGGATTTTGTTTTAAGGAATAACCACATCCCCTTTAAAATCCATGGGTTTATATTTTAGATTCATTTTTACTTTGTCCGAGTTGCAAGGTGTCAGATCTGATGATAAAAGGCCACGCATGGGCGACTGGATTTTTCAAGTGTTGTAATGGAAATGGCAGATGAGGGAAGAAATAGGGCATTTCGCAATGGGCTCAGAGGGAGGGGGGGTATGCCGACATGTCCTAGAACGTCGATCAGTGTACTTTACAAAGCAGACAGAATGCGGACGTCCAGCAAATGTGGTTTATTGGTTTTCAATGCCACTTCACGGCATGTAGGTGTGGCTTATTTTTTTTTCTTTTACTGATAATTCCTTCATTAATTTTTTTATTTTATATATATATATATATCTAATCTATATTATATATATGTTATATATATTTAATTAATATTGGTAACATTTTACAATAAGGTGTCATTTGTTAACATTTGTTAATGTATTAACTAACATGAACTAACTAATGTTACTTTGTTAATGTTATTGAATGAATGTTTATATTCGTGTCAGTTCATAGAGCATTAACTAATGTGTAAAAGATACTACTTTTGATCTTAAAAATGTATTAATGTTACCTTTAGCTAAGATTATCATTCAGTAGAAGTATGTTCATGTTAGTTCATGTAAACTAATGTTAACAACTGAAACTTTACTGTAAAGTGTTACCTATATATGATATGATATGATCAAATTGTTTAAATTAATTGAATATGATTATTTATTATGATTAATTACTTTCTTTCTAAATTTACTTGTTATCTGCTGCATATTTACAATTTTATAGACAGGAATTGTCAAGTAATGAGCTCAATTCAACTTACTCAATATTTCACAAACTAATTCGATATATTTAATAATTTCACCTAAAAACGGTTAAAAGCAACCTGCTACACACAGTACAGCACCTGTTCAGTCTGTAAACTGTATAAATGCCCATAATCTGACTCATATCTTCTACATTTTGCTTTTTTTTCTCTTTGCACTAGATGCACAAGTTTTATCAATACAGAGTAAAACCACAGATCAGCATGAGCACCACAGAACAGATATAAAATAGTCAATTCTGCTTATCATGATTTATCTAATTGTAAGGAGTCTTTGCAGTAGAGAATGAATAGCCCTTATCACCTTGAACGGTGAAATGGGTTGATGGAACAGATATGTATCACAACAACACACACATAGACATGCATACACATGCACACAGTTTGCAGTTAGCATGCATGTGAATGGCAGTGTTTGTTTAAAGGGGGGGCAGGAATGCTGCACAATGTGATCTTCTGCAAATCTTATTTTTAACACTCACAAAAGTGATACCAAACTCAGGTTTCTATGTGTTTTCCTGCATCTGTTCAGACAGGTTTCATGATGTTTGTTTATGAACGTGAATTGTGGTGAATGAATGGACGCATATATGATTACACCACTCATTTTGTTGTGTTTTTCTTCTCAATTATTTAACAATACTGCCATTGGTTTAAAAAATAATAATATTTCCTGTAGTAAAGCAACTATGTTTTGTCCTGTTTCAGCCATGTGTCTGGAAACAGCAGCTAAATGAACTTTGGAATGTGAACCGTTCTGTCAGTGTGCGATAAGATCAGATGTGTAGTACATAAATTCTCACCTCACTGTAGGATGAATCCCAGGCGCTGTCTTCCTCTGTGTCAGAGCGCTTACGAGATCTCTTTCTTCCGATGCTGTTCTCACTCTCATCTGAAAGAATAAGAGAGTTCACGACAAGGTATACGAAATTTCAGACACTTAGATATACTGCATAATGCTTTATCCTAAGCCTACCTGGTTATGAAATTTAAACACCAGAGTGATCATTTCATTTATTCAATTGTATTGAATAACAGTATGTAGTATTTGTAATAGTAATATAATATGTGACATAAATTAATCACACCGTGTGATCAAAAACAGAAAAATACATTCCAGACAGCAAAAATTGCTCCTTAATAATCAAACTCATTTTTGACACTGTCTGTAACACTGTTGATTTCCATTGAAAGCTAAGGCACTGCACCAAGATAAACATTATAACACAGTGCTCCAAAAGTATGGCCACATTTGTGTTAAAATAAGACTAGTGAGACAGAATTGCTAAAGTTATATCCAATCTTTAAATTCCTGTCATAATCATCAGGATATCTAGCATTCACATGTAAATACGCATTTAAATTGGACAGGAATTACATTGATAACAGTAGTACTAGTGATAAAGTAGTAGTAGTCTGTGTACCTGCGGGTGAGGTTGCGCCTCCGTTCTGTTTGGGGCAGAAAGGTGAAGGTGGCTCTGCCGCAGTCAGCGGACTGTTCTCATTGGTCATCTCTAGACCGCTGTCGTTCTCTGACAATCCCTCTCCCACCGACATTTCACCATTCACAGCAGCCTGAAAAAAAAGAGACATTCTGTTTACAAAAATGTCACCTGGCAAAACTTAGGTGTGTGTGACCGTACAGGTGTTTGCTATTCTCATTCATAAAAAAGATACTAATGGTGAGTAGGTCCAAACATCTCTACAACATCACTGTCACTCTAACACAGCGCCCATTATGGTTATCAACGAATGGTGACATTTAGCACCAGAGTCTGGGTCATGCTAACCAGCCAAACCAGGCAAACAAGAGTACCATGACGCATGTGTGTGTATTCCTCTGCTTGTAAACAAGGCGCAGCACATGTGTGTTCTACGTCAGCAGCATCACACGCATGTGTAGTGGTACTCTCGTGAATGGAAAGAAGAATTGTTTAATAAAGTTGTTATTTTGGTTTTCTTTGCGCACAAGAAATATTCTCGTAGCTTAAAGAAATGCAGCCTGCGTGAGCATTAGAGACTTGTATTTGTATTGTATTGTGTATTTACAATACTTTTTTGGTCATTACTTTTCTAAAGGCTGTGCTATTAGACTAATTAAGACAAATATGTTCTAATAGTGTTTAAACTAATAAACTGTAGATACAGTATAGTCTATTAAAATGTTATATTTGCCATATTTGTTGGTTCATCTGAGAAAAAAATTTAAACTTTCAAGTAAAGACAAATATCAAAATGTACACAAATAACATACAGGTGAAAAATATTCATATGATATGACATTTTACAGCTTTATCACCCAGCCCTCATTTGAACACTGCCAAAAAGTGAATTAGTGTTTCTGTATGAGGACATGCATATGAAAATTGAAAAACTATACTAATGAACCAGAGATAACACTGTTATCTATAAAGCACTGGCACTGAGTAAAGCACACAGGCTGAAGATTGTGTGTTCATGATTGTGGGAACAATACAGGCTGCTGTCACATTTCTGGAAACGTTCACTGGAATGCCAGACATCTTTCATGCCACAGCTGTGCTGCAGCGGATCAGAGGTCTTGCCAACATGCACACACAAGCACACACCCTCACACTCACACACACACACACACTCTCTCTCTCCCTCTCTCTCTCTCTCTCTCTCTCTCACACTCACACTCACACAAACCACAAAAATCACACTGAACGTGTAGGTGGTTAGTCCTTACAACTTCTAAATAAAAATGGTTTGTGCATGCAAATATTCATCATGAAGCTTCCATGTTTACTATATGTGATGCGCTACATGTATGTGTGTTTATAAGTGATTAAAAACCTAAATTAATTCAGTACATCATATAAAGCCATCGGATCTCTTCACAAGACTTGGATTAAACTAGGTTCAAATATTTATGGGATTTATTTGGAACAAGATGAGGTTGTGTAAATGATGACAGCATTTTCGTTTTTTGGTGAACTATCACTTCAAGTAAATTTGAAAATTTTCCTGAAATGTGCATTATTGCTAATGTCATCAGCATGATGCATAGGATCACCTCATGACCAAGTAAATCTCTCTATAGATCAAAGCACAAGCTGCTCAAATCACCTTACCATGAACACACAAGAGTAAGCTTACATAAAACTAAACCATGTATTCAGTTTAAGGAGGCAAGTAGAGGCTGGACAGGTGAAAGGGTTTATGGGCTCCACTCATTCAGTTTGTCTTTCTACTGGCTCCTAATGACACCCCCTGCACTGGTTTTGCCTAAATGCTCAAGCTTTTGAAATGCAGAAGAAAGTCAATGGATCAAACCAGGTGGCTCAGATCCCCTTTATACCACATAATACTACACATAGGGATGTAACGATTACCGGTTTGACGATAAATCATGATAAAATTCTCCACGGTTAGTATTATCTTTTCATCTTTTAATTATCATTAAAACCGTATTAGATTACCGCGATGTGAACAACTGAGGATAAATAAACACTGTCCAGCATAAAGCAGTTTTCACTAACAGTCTCACGTGCGCACAGCAGCAGAGTAGTTTCGTTTTGAGTGAAAACAGAGCGGAAAAGCTGGGAGGTTTTAAAAGAGTGCTATGGGAATTATACAAGTGAATATATGAATGAATTAATTATATGAATGTACCTCTGAAGGTTCTGACTGTCTTCAGAAACGATTCGATGGCATTTTGTTTTCATCTACGCTCCATGTAATACCTAAAGGAAGTGTTCTTAATCGCAATGCTGCTTTGTCCACAGAGTTTACGGGAAAATTCAGTTTTTCCATAAGGGCCACCTGCTGTCAGAGACTGATTTTACAGAGACTTATATTTACATTCAGTCTGTGGCAGGTTCTGTCTGGCCAAAAACGGACCGAATTGGCATTCCCTGACTGGAAATTTTGGACCGGTTGATTGAAACCAGCTTATGTGGATATCCACATTTAAACAATTCAGATAAGTATCTAGTTTTAGGGAGCAGATAAAATACATTATAATCATTTAGAATCAATATCATTTTGAACTAGTATTTTTAATGTAAAGGAAATGTTTAATAAACTTTATTAAACTTTTCAAAGCTTGATTGAACTTTACATTCGATATTTCAACAAGATATTAAACTGTGTGCAGGGCAAGTTGTCATCTAAAATCGAACATTGGTAATGTTATGTTTTAGTGATTGGAAACAAAAAAGCATTTTATTGGTGTTTTTGTATTTTTAAATATAAACGTGGTTGAGGATTATGTGTCTGTCTTTTTAAAACATCTCAACATTGAACATACTGTGATAATTTTGGTCACTAACATCGCTGACTTGATAAGAAATTTTCATACCGTTACTGTCACGAATCCGGTCCGTGGCATTTTCTGGGACCCGATTGTGCAACTAGAGGTCACTCTTTTTTTTTTTTATCCCCCAGGTACATGGACTCTCGCACTACACAGACTGTTACATGTCACTCCGGACTACAGTTCCCATCATCCATTGCACTTACACAGCTGAATTCACTGATCACACAGCCATCACATATCTCACGCTCACCTGAGAGCCATTACACACTCTATTTAACACTCTCTCAGTTCCTGTTCAGATTGCCGTGTATTGTTCTGCGTTTATCACTCATCTAGTGATAGCTGCATTACCGAGCCTAGTGTCTTGTTTTCCTTGTTTTCTTTGTCTTGCCTTGTCTGTTTCCCCGTGTTCTGATCACTGCCTGTGTGCCTGGATTATCCCTCGAGTCTCGCCCAATTGGAAACTGTTCGCCCCTGCCTGGACCTTTGCCTTGTACCTGGATTATCCCTCTTGCCTTGCCATCAATATACCTGTTTGCCATTGTCTGACCTATGCCTGTTTTTGACCACGTCTCTTGTGAATAAAGCCTTGCAAATGGATCCGCACGCTTCCTGTGTTCCCTCCGTAACAGAATACATGACACACAAGGATCCAGCAGCTTTTCAGAGGAACATTGGCCAGGTATGGACACAGCACATATATTATTAACTCTTAAACAAGGCCCGCGTTCGCTGGAGAACTATATTCAAGAGTATCTAGCCATTGCCTATTACTGTGATTTACCAGACTGTTTTTTTGCGATGGCATTAATCACCCGCTGAGGTCTAAGCTTAGACGCGAGGGTCCGCCTTCATCACTCTGTCAGTTTATGGACTATGCTTTGTTGACTGTTGGATCTCTATTCATTGTGGGTGTCGCGGAGGAGGAACGTGACACCGCATCTATGACTGAGATGGCAGCCACAACAACCGGTCACATCATTACTGCCATTTGTGAGCCAAGTCAAGTCACAACTGATCTTCGTGAGCCAAGTCAAGTCACAGCTGATTTCGTGACGCCAAGGCACGTCAAAGCTGAGTTCTTCCTTGAAACCAAGTCAATCACAGCTGTCTTCATGAAGACAAAGTCACAGCTTCAACAGCTGATCTAGTGATGAGTCAAGTCAAGTCACAGCTGATCTTCATGAACCAAGTCAAGTCACAGCTGATCTTCCTGAGTCAAGTCAAGTCACCGCTGATCTTCCTGAATCAAGGCAATTTACAGTTGATCGTCATGAGTCAAGTCAAGTCACAGCTGATCTCCAAGTCAGTCCAGTCAAGTCACAGCTGATCGTCATGACAGAGCTCGACCACATCTCCGCTGTTCATCCAGAGTCACGTCACAGCAAAGGTGATCATCCAGAGTCACGTCACAGAACAGTTGATAACCAGAGTCCACAGCACAGCACAGACACAGTTGATAATCAGTCACAGCACAGCACAGCAACAGTTGGCATTCATCCAGAGTCCCGTCCACATCGCAGTATATCATCCACGGTTCCTGTCTGTTGGCACCCAGCATCCTAAAGGACTGTACTTCCGTATCCCAGACGGCATCAGCGTGAGGGCCCACCTCTGCGTGCGGCAAGTGCACTGGTTATCTAAACCAACGCTCTAAGCCCTCCAGTTCTGAACGTCCCCTGTCTGTACAAATCCAACTTTCCCCCCCCCCCCCCCCCCACAACCCAAAATTTTTGTGTTTTGGGATCGCTTTATGGTGTATTTGGGCTGTGTACACCACCACTGAAACTTTAGAGACGGCGACGGCCACTGTGATGTCTCCCGAGGTGTCGGCTGATGCTGCAGATCCTCCCGAGGTAGTGGCGCTCGCTGCTGTGTTCCCCGAAGCGATGGCGCCCAGAAACGCACTTTCAGCGTCTGGCAAGGTTCGAAGGAACCATTAATGAACTCTCCCTATTTCCTGATGGTACTGCTGTAGAACCTCTAGAGGTGGCGGCATCCACTGCAGAACCTCCTAGAGGTGTCAGTAGTATCCACTTGTGAACTTTCGTCCTGTTCTGTTCCGGCCAAGGAGCCCGTCTATGAACTCTCTGCTTGTCCTGTCACGGCTATGGAGGCCATCTGTGTACTCTCGTCCTGTTCTGTCACGGCTATGGAAGCCGCTTGTGAAAGAACTGTCTGTCCCATCCATGAGACCGTATATGCTCTGTCTGTCTCTTGTGTCTCAGTTTTCCCCAGGTCCCAGTCCCTACCAGGGAGGACTCCTGTTCCCGAGTATAGCCCGGGGAAGGCTCCTGTTCCCGAATTAAGCCCAGGGAGGGCTCCTGTTCCCCAGTTCAGTGTCCGCTCCAGCCTGGCAGCTCGCCCAGTGTGCTCCTCCAGAGCACTCTCCAGTGCCAGCACCACGTAAGCGCTATCCTGATCCCCAGTACTGCCCTGGAAGGGCTCCAGATCCTCAGTTCCGCCCAGGAAGGGTTCATGTCCCTGAGTTAGGCTCAGGGTGGGCTCCTGTTCTATCTGATCCGCCATGGAGGTCTTCTGCTCTGTCTGCTCTGCCCTGGTGGGCTCCTGTTCCATCTGCTCCACCTTGGTGCTCCGCTCTGCTGGCTTTGCCTCAGTTCCCAGTCTCTCCATTTCCACATGGACCTGGCCCACCGTCCTTCCCCCCCCTGTTCCGCCTCCACTCCACCACCCTCCTGGATGGTATTGTTTTGGGAGCGTCTGGAAGCCGCTCCTTGGGGGGGGGCTCTGTCACGAATCCGGTCCGTGGCCTTCCGGCCGATTGCCACTAGAGGTCACTCTACCATTACATTGACTCTCACACTACACCTACTCGCGACTATAGTTCATCACCATTGCACGTACACAGCTCTGCACATTCAATGTCACACAAGCGGATCATATCACCGTCACCTGAGAGCAATTACACACTCTATTTAACCTCTCTCCGTTCCTGTTCAGATGACCGTTGTATTGTTCTGATTATCACTCATCTGCGATAGCTGCAATTACCAAGCCTAGTGTCTGTTTTCTTGTCTTGCATTGTTCTGTTTCCCCGTGTTTATCACTGCCTGTGTACCTGGCTTATCACTCAGAGTCTCGCCCAATGGATACTGTTTGCCCCTGCCTGGATTTTTGCCTTGTACCTGGATTATCCCTCTTGCCTTGCCATCAATATACCTATTTGCCATTATCTGACCTATGCCTGTTTTTGACCACTTCTCTTGCGTATAAAGCCTTGCAGATGGATCCGCACGCTTCCAGTGTGGAAACTCACCGTTGTTCTGTGTGTGTCTGCTGACATGCTTGCAAACCATGTGAATACACACTCTCACAGTAGCCAAAGGCATATTTGAGCACATTGATGAGCAGAGAGGCTCATCAGATAACAGTTATGTTAAAGCAGACATACATAATTCCAGACAAGATGCAACATGAGCAAAATGTGGAAGCACATGTCATGTCGTCAAACCTTTAAAACAACTTGTTTTAGCCAGTAAAGCCTATTATCACAAAATTAATCCACAAGATAAACTCAAAATGACAACACAAACCACACAGTATCCAGCCTGAAAAGGGCAGTCCACCCAAAAATAAAAATTCTGTCATAAATTACCCTCATGTTGTTCCAAACCTGAATGACTTTCTGTGAACACATAAGGAGAAATATATTTTAGAGGTGGTAACAAAACAGGTTTTGTTGACCATTGACTTCCATGAAGCCTTGACATTTTTCAAAATACCTTCATTTATTTACATTCCACAGAAGAAAAGAAAGTCATACAGATTTGAGGTGAGAGTAAATAATGACAGTGTTTTCATTTTTTAGTGAACTATCCCTTTTAACTTAAAACGCTATGGCTGCGATAAATGACTTTATCTTAATAGTCAATTAATCTGTCAATAATTCCTTCATTAATCAATTCAATCAATATTCCATACCTTGCCCAGTTCTCTCAAGTACAAGTGCAATAATGTGCAATGTGTTTATATAATGTATATATAATGTAAGTTTATACAATATATGCTACACACTGTGATCTGAAATATATAGGTTACAAAATGTAAATTCTTTATTTTTTTTAATTAAATTTGTGTTCATTTAAAACCTAATGATCCAAATGACTTCATATTTTAGTGTTTGGCAAAACTTTTTGAATACTTAATGTTTCAAACAAAACAAAGCAAACAAATCTCCATTAAAGCTAACCAAACTGAGATATCCTCAAAACGAGAGGGTGCGAGGTTTACTTTGTTTTCACATTCAGGTCATAAATATGACAAGATTCAGGATTTCAGAAAAAAAATAAAAACACTGGTAGCGTCGACACCCATTACACCACAGACTTCCATTTCTGTCATGCATTTGGCTTACAGATAAGAAGGCAAGTTAAAATAAAACTGCAGTCTGTAAGTTTTGCCTCTTTTTCGCCATCTCTGTTTGAAATCCTGGAATTGCAGCTGTGTGCGGAATAATCTTCCTTGCGTGGCTTGTGCGGCGGCTCGGCTCCAGCGCGGATGAATCTAATGTTTTGAGGAGTATGTGTGGCGGTCAGTCACCGCACTGGTGTGGATATTGTACTTTGCAATCACAGATTCTAGCCTACGTTTTGGAATATATGACTCAAATAAGCATTTTAACCGGATATTGTCATCTGAACAAGTAAATAACAAGTCTGCCACGTTTGTTCTGAACAACTGAGGAAAAAAGCATTACAATAAAACACGCTACCAATGGTGATTAAATCTAAAAATCGTTTAGCTCATATCACATCAAACCATGCAAATTATTATTATTGTTATAGTTTATTCTCAAATTATTAATGTTAACAACATCGGCATTGCGTGTAGGAGTATAGTGTGTGTGTGTGTAGATTTCAATTTCTGTCCAGTCTAATCTCTAATTGTCATACCATTCGATTTTCACATTAAGAAATGATTTAAAGGGGTAATATGACGTTGCTAAAAAGAACATTAATTTTGTGCATTTGGTGTAATGAAATATGTTAATGCGGTTTAAAGAAAAAAAACACATTATTTTCCACATAATGTACATTATTGTTTCTCATCTATGCCCCGCCTTTCTGAAACGCGGTCGATTTTTACAAAGCTCATCGTTCTAAAAAGTGCCGAGGGTGTGCTGGAGATGGCCAGTCTATCCAGGCGTTTGATTGGCCAATACCTCAAGCGTGTGACGGAAATGATACGCCCCTACCATACTGTGGGCCGAATTCCAAACGGCCTTTTTAGGGCTCTGCCCTTCGAAGGGAGTAGGGCATAGGGATGCTCACTTTTGTTTGGAATTCGCCCTATGATGCCATCTCCCAGCAGGACGAGACAAAACCAATTAAAACCCATTATAAACAAGGCATTTGTTGGGCGCAAAATCCCCAGTGGGAAATAATTACTGATTATAATGACTTATGCTGTCTTTTACGCGTTGCGTTGCATCGCGCCGCTTAAACATAAAATCATGTCTGCATTTGTTATCGGAGAAATAACAAAAAACAAGCGCTACTCTACACTGCTCAAAACTGCCGTTTGAATCATCAGTGGCAAATTATTTAAACATAAAAAACTTACTTAAAGGCTGTGAGTCAGAAGCGCCAGACTACCCATGCAAAGTTGGAACTGCCCAACTTTATAGAAACAGCCTTTGTGCCACAGAACCATTATAGGCTACTGTGTTCAGGAGAACAGTCCTCATCCCCATATAAACGCACAGCACACATATGATAGGGGTGGAATGTTGGAAGCAGGCTGTAAATCAAACGGAACCAGGATTTCTAGTTGGTCCTTCTTTGGAAGGCCAAAACAAAAGTTTCGCTTCCAACAAACACAGCAGCAAAAGCTCCACAAAAATTGCCAGCGTCGGCAACAGCAAGAATAAAGTTAAAAGCCTCTTTTATTTGCATGAAACCTTTTGGGCGGTGTTAGCAAATCTTCCCACATCATGTCGTAGATATGTGGGGGCGTGTTAGAACGAGCCGTTTTAGGTAGGAGTGGTTGACTCTTAACTTTTATAAAGAATATCTCTTTGGATTTGAGAGTTTAGTCTTGCAACTTTACAGATCTTCTTTATGCAGCCAAGGCTTGTAACCCCCCCAAACTCAAAGAGAAAGGAAAATTGAAATAGCATCATATGACCCCTTTAAGAAATTATTTTAACCCAAAAAGCAAATTATTCTCCCTTCGAACTGGTTGTCTTTAAATACAAATCTTGTGTAATCCCAGGATATCTGTAATCAGAAGCACATTTATAACAGGAATATAATTTAATTTCATTCACATTTGTTTCATAAACACATAATCCTTTCTGGATTACAATCCGCCATCAAAATGATACATTTAATTATTCTGGCTGCTGTGATAATAGGCTATAAACGATCGGCCACTTGCAGGATCCTCACATGCAATAGCTTAGTAGCCGGGACAACTTCTTTATGTTTACAGAAGTGACGTAATGACGCAGTGCCATGCTCGAATTTCCCGTGAAAACCTACCAGTACCACTCAAATTTGAAAAAATATTATAAGCTTATCGTTGTGAATTGGGCTAAGGTAAGGCCAATCGTTTCGAACACTGGCTGGTGTACTTGCTCAAATATTGATTTCGGATAAATTTAAACAAAAAAAGTTAAAGACTGCAGCTTTAAGTAAAAGAAATATTAGGTTAGAAAATCTGACCTGCTGCAGACAGAGTGAAAAGGAGGTCAGAACCATTTAAAACGTCTCATAATACAGATTTGTTAGTACAGACTAGGTTCAGTTGAGCTCAAAATGACATGACACGTGTTCTTGGGCATCTGAATGGCCAGTGTGCTTCTCTCTCCTCCCCGGCCAAGCAGCTGGTCTGCGGGATCCAGAGCACTTCCTCAGCTCAGCCAGGTGCAGCATTCAAAGAGCCTGCTCTCTCTCTCTCTCTCTTTTTATCTCTCTCTCTCTTTGCACTCTATGGAGTGCAGGATCAGAAGAAAGTAATGAAGCGGTCTTGCCTCATTTACAGTCACAAAGAATATGGAGAAAAATCTGTTTGAATGAAAAATAAAATCAGGACAAAGTTGAGTCGAGCTGCCTTAAAAAAAACAGTTAGAGCAGCTCTTCCTCCAAGAGAACCAGACACTACCATTTTCCCTCTCTCTCCCCTTTCTCTAATCGCATAAATTACTCTGCACCTTTGGCCTCATTTTGAACCCAAAACACCATAGACGAGTGAGACACCCACACCACTCCACACCTCCACACACTGTTTGTGTGCATGTAGGAGGGAAAAATGGTTTTTGATGTGAAAGTAAGGCTGATATCATTCAAGTGATGCAGATACTGGAACAGTGTGTCAGGGTGGATGTTGGATTTTCAGCGAATAGAGGTCAACGCTATCGCATAACATTGGAATATAGTCTATAAGCCTGCTCAATATGGAGAAAAAAATGCAATAAACTTGCGATGTCATGAAACCACTGTTAGTGGTTTTGAAAACTTTAGTCGCCATTCATTGTATCTGCATAAAGAGCAACCAGAATGTTTTTCAAAATGTCCCATTCTGTGTTCCCCAGAAAAAAGAAAGTGAGTAAAGGGTGGGTAAATCATGACAGAACCTAATGCTATCACAACACTCTTTTTTTATCTTACCGTGGCAGTCATCTTGTCAATTTTCGCCATGATAGCGGAGGAGTATTTGTTGGATGGCATCACTATTGCAGTCGGGTTTTTTTATTTCTTCCTCTCTATCCTGTCAAAAAAAGAAACATTAGACTTGGATAAATGACAAAAAGAGGCAAAATATATCAAATCTAGAGATATGAACCCAATGACTTCAAAAAACATACGGACCGCTGAGAAAAAATGTATGGATAAGTGTTATAGACTTTAGCTAAACATTGACCTCTGTCTCAGCAAAATATGTGGTCATGAAACAAGCACTCCCTTCCTTCACGAACAATGAATAGAAAAATGGGTCAAATAATAAAGACTTCATATACTGAAAAGCCATTACACAATCATTGACAGATTCTTCAGACATATACAGAACAGTATCGATCTGTATCTACTCAGCAATCTGTTGCAGTTGTGATTAGTTTTACTTCCAGTTTCTGACTTTCAATGTCTGTTTCAGGTAATGATTGTCTAGGTAAAGCCATTATAAGACCACAGCAGCCTAGACAAAATAGTCTTATGTTATAGTATGCCTTAAAAGACCACTATATTAAACATATGGTTCACAAAAATAAATTTTTTCAAACCCTAGTAATTGTGTCAGTACCTGGTCTGACAGATTTTAAAAACTGAATGGATCATTTTGCATGTGGTGGCTCACACAATAATAGAATGTTTAGAAGTTGTGAAGAGTGTGACAATTTCAGCGAGAATCAACTCATCAGTTCTGATCAGCAAGCCATGTGCATTTAGTTATTGTGCAAACTGTAGACAATTGTACTTACTGACAATGCAATGTGCAATTCAAAATATGGGTAATCAAAATGGAAAATTCCTTCATATTAACATGGTACATTGGGCACTATTTTACGGACTTTTCTTAGAGGTCAGAAATCTGAACTTATTGTTATAAGAAAAAAATCAATCTCCTTTGAGAATTCAGCCAAAGCGATTGAGAAAAACTTTAATTCTTTTTTGAATGCCATGGCAGATAGAAAGTCATACAGTTTTGGAATGTCATGTTTAGTATCATAGAGTTCATTCATGTTCCCCTGTAGTCCAAAAATCCCACGAGGTAGAAACATTCATTCTGTCAACACAACACTCATCAGACATTCATACTTTCAAATCACAGCTTTTGTTCGTGTTACACCCTGAGGGTGAACTGCTTTGAGGGCAGTTTTTGTATAGTCTACATAACAGTCTAAATCCGACATACACACTAGTTTTGGGGAAATAGGAAAACTGGGGAAAGTGACAAACCACATTAAGCAAACAAGACACAGGCAAGGTCTCCAGGTGCGTCCTACAAGAAATGGCTAAATGACTGTGCTTAAGTCTGCAGACAAGAACGTGCAAGTATACACACAAAGGCATTTACTTCTTAACTTCTATGGATCTCATTTCAAGTCCATTATCTAAGTGAAAATGCGCAAGTTTTCCTTATGGGTCCTATAAACACACATGCTCTCTCCACAGCCCAGTGAGAGATCTGAGAAGTGAATAAGAGTGAATACAATAAGAGGCCACATCAAAGGTCTGTATGAATGACAGAGATTATGGACTGAACCTAATGTGTGGAAGGTTTTTGTATTAATGCAGGTTTGAGTGTGTATGTGTGTGTTTGTAACTGCCACAGTGATCACAAAACCTATATTAAGTTTCACATATAAAGAGATTAAGATCATTATCAAATTCTATTATAAATAGCACAAAACATATTTCCTCAAGTACTGTAAGTGTAGAAAAGTAGGGTAGTTTCAAATGGTGCATTTAAAGGGTCATGAAACCCCAGACAAATTTTTTTTCTGAGATTTTAGCAGAGGTGTTTGTGGTGCACATCATAGAAGACAATCTTAGCATCTGATAATTTTAACTGTTGGAGAAAACTGGTTAATGTTAAATGGGTCATATGATGCGATTTCATTTTTTCCTTTCTCTTTGGAGTGTTACAAGCTCTTGGTGCATAAAGAAGATCTGTAAAGGTTGCAAAGACTAAAGTCTCAAATCCAAAGAGATATTTTTATAAAAGTTAAGAGTCAACCACAACCCTCCTAAAACGGCTCATTCTAACAAGCCCCCACATATCTACATCACAATGTGGGAATATTTGCATAACACCACCCAAATGTTCAAGCAAAGAAAGAAGGCGTAACTTTTATTGTGGCTGTAGTATAGGTGCTGCCGCATGTTGGAATGCGCTGTTGTGTTTGGTGGTGAAAGCGAAACTACTTTGTTTGTCTTCCAAAAGAGGACGATATCCGCTTCGATCCGTGCTGGTCGCTGATCCGTGCTGGTCGTGAGGAAATACATCAAGTGTGGATCGCCGGATCGGCTTTCACTGTGGATGAAGCGGAGTCCAGCCCGGAGTCGTTAAATGTGGTTGCCGCAAGCCCGCCGGACGCTCTTTCATCGAATCCACCGGCCGCGCTGTTCTCAAGCCCGCCGGCCGTTCCTCACTTTATCCCCGGCCTCTGCTCACCAAGGGCCGCCGTGTTGTGGAGTCGCTGTGTGTTTCGTTGTGAAAGTGACACTACTTTGTTTGGCCTTCCAAAAATGGACACGACTAGAAATCAGTGGTTAAGTTGTATTTACAACACTGTTCCAGAACAGTTCAACTCAAATATTCAGATGTGTGCAGCACATATTATGGAGGACTTTTTTTTGATCCTGGGAGAGTAGACTACAATACCAGCTGTTCTGACTCACAGACAGTAAGTACGTGTTTTATATTTAAAGAGTTTTTATTTTTTATATATTTAAAGCGAGTTTTTTTGGGGAGTGTAGAGTAGGGCTTGTTGTTTGTCATTCTCCGATCACAAATGCAGACATGGTTTTTTGTTTACGCGGCGCGATGCAATGCAACGTTAATTATGCAGAACTTTAAGGCTTAATATCATTTAAACGGATGAGCTATAAAAAAAATCACCCCCCCTATTAGCTATATAGACCAAAATCATTTTTTGAACCAGGCTGTAAACGTTTTTTTTTCTGCTGTAAATTTGGGCATTTTAACATGGGGAGTCTATGGGATTAACTCCCTTTTGCAGCCAGCCTCTAGCGGCCAGTTGATGAATTACAGTTTAAATCACTTCCGTGTTGGCTTCACGAGAGAGAGCGGGAGAGGTTTGACGCGTGATGTCACCAGACAGAAGTCTGTTGTCCAGTTACGACGTTTTAGTTTAAATGTTAAAGGTCGAAATACATTTTGAAAACATACATGACATAACATGCATTTAGAAAAATTGTAGTGTGAATTTTCATTTCATGCCGAAGAAATTAAAAGAAAATACAACAGTACACGAATGGGACATCACTAGTTTCTTAGTTGCGTTCACCGTAAATGCAGATGTGCCCTGACAGAGAAAATAATAGTTATTAAATGAACGACTTAAGTTTTGGTTAAACTATCAGCCACCAATAAAAGCCGAGAGAAGGCTGGCCCTATATCGTTCTAACTTCAATGTGCAGTCTCATTGTTACTAAAGATTTGATTGAAGTCTGAGTCATTTCTATGCAGCAGCGCCAAACCAAAGTGACGGCGCGGCATTCCTCCGAGAGGCCTCGCGAGCACGCCGTACAGTCTACCAACGCCAATTAGCACGTTACCCTCGCTCAGATGCACGCTCGACTCAACTCACATTCACATTCACATTCACCCGCGGCGGAATTCACCTGCACTCAGCGCCCTTATTTATTACACGCGCTCACTTTTCTACTGTTTTAAAGGGATAGCTCACCCAAAAATGAAAGTTCAGTCATCGTTTACGCAACCTCGTGTTGGGCCATACCAAAATGAGCAGTTAGGCAGAATGACAGCCTCATGAGTTATTCACTTTCCTTATACAGAAACAAAAAGTATGCAAGGAAAGTGAACGACGACCGAGGCTGTCGGTTCCTCACATTTTGACTAACATCTCATTTTGTGTTCCACAGAAGAACTTTCATTTTCGGTGAACCGTAAATACATGGCAACGCCTATGAGCGAAAAGGACAGAAATATAAATCAACTGTTTCCATTATTAATTATGTTGCAAAAGTGAGACGTTGTCAAAACAGTAAAAACTTGCATCCGCGCGAGGCGCGTTATAACACTTCTGTGACGTCAACGAATTGAATAAACCGGTTTTATTCTAACAAAAATGATTTGAGAGCATTTCCTTCATGGCCTTTAAGGCATATTCAGAAAGTTCGCTCATTTCTGGAAAAAAAAAACTTAAACCACACAATTAAAAACATTGGGTTCAGTTACTTTTACCGACTATTATCGTTTAAATATGTGAGGAAAGCCCACTTCTTGTACGCTGCGTCTTCACCAGACAAACATCTGGTTTTTCACCAGAACGCGGAAATCTTGGAATAATCGATTTTTTTAAAGTCGAACGAAAATGTGCACAAC
Organism: Sinocyclocheilus anophthalmus; assembly: GCA_018155175.1. NCBI lineage: Eukaryota > Metazoa > Chordata > Actinopteri > Cypriniformes > Cyprinidae > Sinocyclocheilus > Sinocyclocheilus anophthalmus. The sequence continues at coordinate 228,940 of JADLZN010010571.1, forward strand.
TCACTAAAGAACTCAGACCGGGGATGCATGAAAATGAGGAATACATGATCTCGCATACTTCCCCACGCTTACATAATGAGCTTTCAGCACGCCTCAGCCACGCACGCTGCACAGCCATACACTGTTCCATGCTTTAACAACACGAAATTAATTAGTTACATATAGAATCTACAGGTTAAAGTAGCCGAACTAAAATAAAAGTAAGTTTGAGCAAGTCATCTATATCCTCAGACACGTGCGGTCGAACGCGCACTAGTGCTGCATGCAGAAGAGGTATGAAACTTACCTGTCTCTGGAGAAGTAGCGCTATTACAAAAACGCAGAGTCTGAAGGTGCCGTTAGAGTAGTCCACTGCCAAGGTGCCGAGGTATGTCACACTAATCTTTGCTGCTACACACGCCTTTAAACCCTAAGGGTGAATATGTAAATGCGGTCTCGTTCACAAGGACCGCTGGGTCTTACGCCTCTACTCTCAGGCGTGACTTTTCCCGGGTCTCGAATCGCACTCCCACTGAATAAAAGCTACTTTTACCTCCTACTGTTTAACCCTTCCTCGGTTGTGAGATGCCACGTTCTGTGAGATGCTATTTTGTGCATAGAAAATATGACTGTTTTTACTTTTCCTTACAGAAATATTTTTTTATGCTTCCTGGTTTGCTCGCCACACATTTTTCTATATGTAGGCTATAATGTTGGGAATGATTAAAAATGTACTATTAGAATGTTGTACCAGCTTTAATATAATATTGTAGGCTATACAATATTATATATTGTCACACAGACATTTTACAGCATGGGGGAGTGACCGACAATGAGTGTGCCCAATTCACGAGAAAAAGATTTTAAAAAATCGTGTCTGTTTTTTTTTTTGTTTATAGCAAGTAACCCATGACCTCAAGTAAACTAACAAACACAGTTTATAGCATTGCATTAGGTAATGGTGTTATCTTTTAAATGTTGTTTACATGCTAGATTCAGACTGTACAAATATAAGCAACATTTTGAAGAAAAACATGACATTTTATTATTTGACTCTTGGTGTTTTGGGAAATAACATTAAATTACTTTTCTGAGGTATTTTTAGATTTCTGCCTATTTAAGGGTTAATTTCATGGAAGTTTTTCGGCACATGTAACTAGCCTGAATAAAACAACATTAATCATCTACTTTTTTTGCAAAGAAAATAATATTGAAGTATCTTGTCTTCTATGATAGTTAAATGAATGCATACCAACATCCAGATTATCACTGCACTACAAAATCTCCTGATCACATGTGCTCGGGGCGCTGAAGGATGAGAATGGCGAAAGTGCGGATCGTTAAATGGTTGGCCTCGATGGGCAGCGAGCGGAAGTGTGGAAGCAGATGTCACAGCGCAGTAGCAACAGCGGAGCTGCGGAGAAACAATGTTGCAGTTGCATTTCACGAATGATACATTACCCGACAATGCCTGCACTGACTTTCAGAATGTGAATAAATTCAGGGAACAGGTAGGAATCCAGTCTGCTGCGAGCGGAAAGTGGGAATTATGATACTAATGAATGAGTTTAGTGTATCTGTGATCAACAGATTTGGTGTATAATTGAGTTCGATGTAAATAAACGGGTTTGGTGATCATCTCGCCTTCAGAAAAAAGTCGCTTTAGTGTGTATAACGTGTAGTTACGTGGTATTACCATAACACTTAGCATTAGCACACCAAGCTGGGCTCCTGTAGTGATGTAGAGGATTTCAGGCGTAAAAACGTACCTCAAAAGTTTGGGATCTGAACGTTTTTTTACAGGAGTTTCGTGTGCTCATCAAGGCTGCATTTATTTGATCAAAAATACAGCAACAATGTAATATTGAGAAATATTATTATGATGTAAAATATCGTTTTTCTATTTTAATATACATTCAGCTCTAGTTTATTTCTGTGATGCAAAGCTGAATTTTCAGCATCATTATTACTCCAGTCTTCAGTGTCACATGATTCTTCAGAAATCATCCTGATATGCTGATTTATTATCAGTGCTGGAAACTGTTGCTGCTTAATATTTTTTTTTTGGAACCTGTGGTTATTTTTTTCAGGATTCTTTGATGAATAAAAAGTTAAAAAGAAGAGCCTTTATTTCAAATAGAAATCTTTTCTAACAATACCGTTCAAAAGTTTGGGGTCAGTACATTTTTATTCTTTCTTTTTTTGAAAGAATTAAAACTTTTATTCAGCAAGGATGTGTTAAATTGTTAAGAATTGATAGCAAAGATTTATATTGTTAGACATTTTTTTTATTTTGAATAAATGCTGTTCTTTTAACTTTATCTTCACAGAATTCTTAAAAGTAATTGCCGTTGTTCAAGAAATATTTGGCAGCACAACTGTGCCACATTGATAATTCTAATACTACATCGCATATCAAGATTGATTTTCTTAAGGATCATGTGACCTTTATACTGGTTCTGACTGAATGGAAATTTAGTTTTGATCACAGGAATAAATTACAGTTGAACAGATATTAAATTAAAACAATTTATTTTGCATTTTACACAATATTACAGTTTTTTTCTGCGTTTTTGATCAAATAAATGCATCCGCCTTGATGAGCGTAAGAGACTTCTTTAAAAAAAATTCCAGTCTTACTGATCCCAAAACTTTTGACCGTGTAGTGTATATTTAGTGTATTTTGACGTCATAAAATTGTATCATGCAGTTTTGTCCTTTATATAAAAGTTCCGTTTCGAAGCCTTGCCCTCTCTCAGCAGGAATTGATCAAGGTCACTCTTTTGTTCTGCAGTGAATGTTTTAGGAAACAACTTTTTTAAATAATATAATAATAAATAGATGGACCTTATCATCATACACATTATACTTTGTGTGTGTGTGTGTGTTATTGTATATATCTATATATATAGATATATATACACACATGATATAAATATGTGGTTTGTGTGTGTACAGTAATCCACACACATATTCAACATACAGTACACACTAGTAAAGTTTGAACACGTTGACAAATTTTGTATTTCTCATGATTTTTAAACCCTTTTTATCTAAAGATGTCATGCTTAAATGCTTGATTATTTTGCTAATAAATAATTTATTTAATGAATGTATTGAATTGTATGTATTTATTGCCAAGTCTAATATTTAAATATTTTGAATGGATGAAAAACTCAGGAAGTGCAGCCAACAAGACCCTTGAATCGTTGGGAACTTGTTCAGTACTGTTTAAATGCATCCCAAGATGCACCTCGTACAGTTGATCGGTGGAAATTTGTAGAACCTAAAATATATAAGGTAGCTTTATTTAACGTTTATTTTTAATAATTTATTTTTCCATATTTCCATTAGTTTATTTCATAATTTTGTGGACTGTTATTATAAAATATGGAAATAGTGATAATAAAGAATGAGTAGTTGTATCCAATCTTTGGACTGGTAGTGTCTGCATGTTTCTCCGCTACTTAAAAGGAGGTCTGTATTGATATATCTTATTTTCTGCTTTTCACTAGATAGTTATAGCACATATGCTACCTTCATTCAATGCCAGTCACTTAGCTTTATTTTTTTCCTCCCATTGCAGCAGTTTGTGAGTCTGACAGAGATCTTATACCAGTTCCTTCTAGAACCCAAAGAGGTGAGTCAACGCTCCCAGATTACTTCTCTGGAAAGCCATTTCTGTGTGTTGAATCATTTCCAGGAAATGCATGAAAAGCTCAAATATGTACCTTGAATGCGATAAAAGTGTCCACAAATACATGAACCAAAAAAAAAGAGTTTAAGGAATGGTTCATCCAAAACTGAAAATGTACTCACCCTCAGGCCATCTAAGACGTAGATGAGTTTGTTTCTTCATCAGAATAGATTTGGATAAATTTAGCATTACATCACTTGCTCACCAATGGATCATCTGCAGTGAATGGGTGCCGTTAAAATGAGAGGCCAAACAGCTAATTCACAAGTAATCCACGTGACTCCAGTCTATCAATTGATGTCTTGTGAAGTGAAAAGCTGTGTGTTTGTAAGAAACAAATCCATCCTTTAGACATTTTTAACTTCAAACCAATGCTTCCGGCTAAAATATGAATCCTATATCCATAATATTGCGTTCTCCAGGGTAAGTTGTTTTGTCTGAATTAGGACCGGTAAAGAAAGATATATTATGTGAATGTTTATTGTGATAACTTATATTGTGAAAATCAACAGGATTTACACACAAGTAAATGTTACATATTGTGCTTCTTCCTCATCAGTCAGAGCGGTTCTTGCGTCAATTGACAGAGTTTGCTGGAGAGAATGGGATGAGTGCAGGACCACTGAGGGCTCTGATGAAGAGTGTCCTCCTCCTACCTCATGGTAAAACCTTCAGGACCCTCATCTTGAACAAATCGAGCACCTTTATCTGAAATTTCACAAATGAATAATGCAGTCCCCTTCCCCTGGTGATAACATCAAATGTAGACGTTTAGCCTGACACCAGCACTGATCTAAACACGCTATGATCCTAATCTCAGTGAGTGATTGTTCAGTTTATTTTACACCAAATTGCTGCATTATGCGTCTAGAGGATCCTAACATATGCAAATAGCCCTTGTTGCAAATTGCCCTGGGGAATCTGGACCTAATGTCACATGTAGACTGGCCGACCCTACCAATCAGTATGCATAGTATGCTGCTACATTTGCATGCAGTGACTATCTTGCTACCTGTGCTTTTAGTCATTAGAATGAAGAGGAACGTGTGAAATTACTAATCATACTGATGAGAAAAAATGATGGGGGAAAAGTGGTGGTGTAGAATAATATGTATTGGAGAAATCAGACAGAGATGTAAAAAACGTATAGTCTACTGTATTTCAAAACCTAGTGAGGTGCCTACGTAGGCAGCATAAGTGCACTCTCGATGTAAAGACTCTTTCAAAAGGTAGGAAACTTAAATCCAAAATCTAATTTTAGCCGAATTCTCTAATGCATCAATATCAATGCAACTCTTATATCTCAATTGGGACATCCACACAAAAAAAATACACTTTAGTATTTAAAACAATATAGAAAATCATGGAAAAGTCGCACATGAGATCTTCAATCGTCTGATGACAGCTCATCATTGTGCTTGTGCAATGCGATAAGCAATGACAAGTCAAGAGATTGTTTCAGTCTTTGCTCTCAAAAATGGGATCTTGTATCCCTATTATGACACAACAAAATGAGGTACTCCAGTTGTTAAAAGAAAGTTATTATGCAGAACTTGAAGACATATTAGTGATTTTTTAAAATAAAAGTCAAACAAGTGTTCTAATATATCTTATAGATATATAAAAATATTCATCTTTTTTTACGTGTTGCATCAGTACTTCATATGGTTAGTGATTTGAATGATACATCGATTCATATCAATGTATTGTTACAACCCTATTTAGTGTTTCCAATTAGTACATTATCAAGGTATCATATCAGTTAGAATGCTGCCTACTTAGTTCACTAGGCTTTGGAACAGAGTTATAATGTGCATATAGAAGCAATGCAAATGTGTTCCTCCCTTCTCAGGTGCTTTAAAAAGAAACCTAACAGCTGAACAGGTGAAGGCAGACTTGCTCTCATTAGGTACCATCTTTCTTCACTCCCATCATCTGTACCCATTTGATTATATTTGTCATGACTCATGAGTCTGTATTTAACATTGTGATCTATTGCTTAATTACAGGATTAAATGAGGACAAGGCCAGTCATTTCTCTGACCAGGTTTGTCTTAACATAGTCATTTTGGTGTTTTAGTTGTTTCCATGTTTTTACATTTACATTTAGTCATTTAGCAGACACTTTTATCCAAAGCGACAAATGAGGACAATGGAAGCAATCAAAATCAACAAGAGAGCAATGATATGCTAGTGCTATAAAAAGTCTCAGTTAGCTTAATGCAGTACATGTAGCAAGTTTTTATTTTATTTTATAATAAATAAAAAGAAAAACAGATAGAATAGAAAAAGAATAGAGTAAGCTAGTGTTAGAGGCCTTTTTTGCTTTTTGTTAATTGTATAATAAATAAAAAGAAAACATACAAATACAAAATAATTAGAGAATACAATGCAAAAATGTTTAGCCTGCCAAGATAGCATTGCAATAGTCCAGCCTGGACAGAACAAGAGCTTCAACAAGGAGTTGTGAAGCATGTTTCGAAAGAAATTGCCTGATCTTCTTGATGTTGAATAAAACAAATCTGCAGGACCGGACAGTTTTAACAATGTGGTCTGAGAAAGTCAGCTGATCATCAATCATAACCAGGTTTCTGGCTGTTTTTGAATGAGTTATGGTTGATGTGCCTAACTGGTTGGTGAAATTGTGATGAAACTATGGGTTTGATGGAACCACAAGCATTTCTGTCTTGGCAATGTTGAGTTGAAAGTGATGGTCCTTAGCCAGCAGAATGTCTGTTTGAGACAAGCTGAGATTGAGCAGCTATCGTCAGATATCGGGATTGGGAATGAGAGGTATATTTGATGTTCTCAGCATAGCGTGGTATGGAAAAGCTGTGGTTCTGATGACAGAACCTAGTGATTAAGCATTTAGCCGGAAGAGAATTTTCCAAGGAACTGAGCTCTAGTCACCAGTAGTTGATGGTGGCGAATTGGACACCTCACCCCCCACGATACCTTGAGGACCTATCGATAGGTAAGACTCACACCACTGTAGTGCGGGTTCCTGAGATGCCTTTGCCAGTAGGTTTGCCCAGAATGATCTGGTGGTTAAACCGTGCAAAAGCAGTGGCCAGCTCCAGCAGATAATTTGCAGATTTGGAATCCGCTCTTTGCCAGTCTTAGGTCTTCAACACTTGGGGGGGGGGGGTGAGACGAACAAGGCAGTCTCGGTCGAATGTTCATTTCTGAAACCAGACTGGTTGCTGTCGATGAGGTTGTTCTGTGTGAGAAAGGCAGGGACTTGGTTGAACATAGCTTGTTCAAGTGTTTTTGCAATGAAAGGAAGAAGGGAAACCGTTCTGTAGTTCTCTAAAAGAGATGGGTTAAGGGTGCTTTTCTTAGTAGTGGGGTTATACGAGCCTGTCTAAACGCTGAGAGATAAACACTAGTGTGAAGGGATACGTTAAAGATGTGAGTGAGTGCAGGTACAACTGTAGGAGAAATGGCTTGAAGGAAATGAGATGGAATAGGATCAAGCGGACAAGTAGTAGGATGAGTTTGGAGACTTCTGCCTCGGAGAGTGAAGAGAAGGATGTGAACGAGTGTATGTTTACTGATAAGATGTGCTTGACAGATTGTGGTGTTGAAAATTGTGCACTGATGGTTTTAATTTTATTAATGAAAAATGTGGCAAAGTCGTCAGCTGTTAGAGTTGAAGGACGGGGAGGAGGAGGACAAAGGAGGGAGGAAACTGTTTTAAAGAGAATGCGAGAGTTAGGCGAATTGTTAATTTTGTTGTGATAGTATAGTTTTAGCAGTGGAGACATTAGCGGAGAAGGAAGAGAGGAGTGACTGATACACATTAATGCATGTTTTTGTGGATGGGCATGACTGTAAGACTCAGCATGTCTACATCTTCCATTTATTTCAGTGGAGAATCCACTACCCTGTTTTGTCCAGACTGGCCGTGGGACAGACACTAATGGTCAACCAACTTGTTGACATGGAGTGGAAATTTGGTGGTAAGCAATGGATTAACATTAGTAATCTATATTACCTACAGTGCAAATAAGAATATAAATAATGTGATTAAATAATATGTGAGTAATTTAAATGCATAATTCTTTGCAGTTACTGTTGGTACAAGTGAGCTACAAAAGACCGGAAACATTTTTCTACAGGTAAACCTGTATTTAATTTTTAAAAAGTCAGTGCAAACATTCATCAAGAGATTGATTTTAAAATACATTTAACCCTTACATGATTTTGAATAAGATTTTAAGGTTGGATTGTGCTACACAACTTTTGCAGAAAAAAGTCAGTTCCAGTCTACAGATTTTGGACAGTCTGATTTAACAGATTTCATAGAAAATTGAGTAGGCTATGATGGGCAAAACATTTTTTTTTTTTGCTTCAGACTATGAAGTTGGAGGATAAAACATGTTTGATATTTTGAGCCAGTTTTAGAACACGCATTGTTTTTATTCGTCATTCGCTTACTACCAATGAATGCTGTTTTCTGACGAGAGTTTCTTCCTCAGTCTTTTAGTGTATGATGCCCAGTTTTTCTCTGTACCATTTATGGATGATGCCTAGAGACAATTGTTGACTTGACTGCACAGACACTATAGGAAGAGAACTGAACTGAGCTGAACGATGACATAACTGAATCAACAATAAACTGACTTTAACTGATAAACTGACTGTTGTCCTTTTGCATTATCAGCACAAGTTTTTCCTGTTTACCACTGTAAAAGCTGCTTTGGCTCAGTCTGTATTGAATAAAGGGCTGTATAAATAAAGATGACTTGACTTGACTTGACTAGTGTTTAAAAAGTCATTCAGATTTAAAAAGTTGTGTATAATCCAGCCTTTAAAATTATTAACCCAATCCTTAAGTGAGTGAAGAAATTGAACAGATCCTGAGAGTTTATAGATTTATACATCATCGTATCACAGCATAATATCTTTCCTATGTATTTAAAGGGACACTCTCATCTATGTATTTAAAGGACACTTGAAAATTCTGTCGTCATTTACTCACCCTCATGCTGTCCCACATGTATATGTTTTTCTTTTTTCAGATGAACATAAGTGAGGATGTTTATAAAAAAATAAGACATTTCTTTGGAAATGTAACCCATCATAAGTCCATATATGTGACCCTGGACCACAAAACCTGTCTTAAGTCGCTGGGGTATATTTGTAGCAATAGCCAAAAAAATGCATTGTATGGGTCAACATTATAGATTTTTCATTTATGCCAAAAATCATTAGGATATTAAGTGAAGATCATGTTCCATGAAGATATTTTTTTTTAATTTCCTACCGTAAATATATCAAACATTAATTTTTGATTAGTAATATGCTTTTGCTAAGGACTTCATTTGGACAACTTTTTAAAGGCAATTTTCTCAATATTTAGATTTTTTTTTTTTCACCCTCAGATTCCAGATTTCCAAATATTGTTCTATCCTAAAAAACAATACATCAATGGAAAGCTTATTTATTCAGCTTTCAGATTATTTATAAATCTCAATTAAAAAAAATTACCCATATGACTGGTTTTGTGGTCCAGGGTCACATATTGTGTATGGGACCTCCAAAGTTAGCACGACGGTAATCCATAACCCAATTTCATCTGAAGGAAAATGATAGCTGTGTACAAGAAAAATACTAATATATTAAAACTTTTTTTTTTTGATATATAAACCAGGTGACTAATTATTGAGAGAATTTTTATTTTTGGGTGGGTATCTCTTCAAATAAATGAGATGGTGATTAGTACAGTAGCATAATAGTTAAGTACCTAAGTACATTTAGACTCTTGCAGCACAGAGCCAGAAGTTTTATTTATATAAAAAAAATGAGAGATGAGGCAGGAAATGATAGAGAGAAAGATTCTTGCCGACTTAATGAGAACCTTAGCACCAGTTTCCGCACTAACCGCACCAGAATCATGAGAGCCCGCATGATCACAAGCATACTTTGTTGCATCTGAATCCGTGCACTCTTAACAAAACACTCAAGTCTAAGGGATTGATAGTGTCTTTGGTGTGCTATTAGTCGTCTTAAAAGAAAAAAGAAAATGCCTTTTTTAATGGCAGGTAAACTGTCAAAGTAAATAATTGTCATCATCTTCCTCCTTTATATTTTAAAATTACCTACCATCTTCTTTTAATCCAAGCTAAAATATAAATATTGTCAGTTTCTAATTACGATTCCAATTGACTGCACTCTGACATAAAGAAAATACCCTTTCTCTGGCATATAATGCTAGTCATATTATACCCATGGTGGGGAATATTTGACTAATGTTAGTATGTTGTATTTGCAGAAGCAGTCTAATGTTTCCTTCAGTGATCAAACTCTTGATCTGTAACCTCTGTCTGCTTTAGGCACTGCTGGAGTTATAAGACAGAGAGGCTCATCATTCATTCAACTTTTTTGTTCTTTTCACAGCTAAAACTGGTGATCAGAAAAGGAAACAAGACAGAAAATGTGTACATGGGTAAATTTACTTCAAATCCATTGTCTAAGTTGTAACATACTCTACATGATTCAGCGTTTTCATTACACATTCAGTCTCATTTTGTTTGTATCTTTGTATCTCTCCACATTAGAGCTGACTTTACCTCAGTTCTATAACTTCCTTCATGAGATGGAGCGCGCCAAAGCCAGTATGGATTGTTTCAGTTAACTGAGGTCATTGTAATCAGAGTTTTCCTCTTTGCCTGTTAATCAGTAAATAATTGTAATGATGTTCCCATACTCACAAAATGTTTCAACTTTAATAATTATAATTCACTAATCTTATTCAGTTGTGTGTTTGTTTGCACCCTTGTACATGTGTTTTTGTTTGGGACAAAGAAGACCTTCCACATTGATGCTCTTTATTGATCTTCTGTTTATTAAACCTTTGATAAATTTCTTCTGCCATGGTTTTTATTAATACCAGCATACGGTATGTGCTTTTTGTACTTTGTTCACTAATAATATATTTTAAATAATAAGCCACTACTTAAGACATTTTTAATCAAACCATTTACTTACTGTATAAATAATATCATTAATACAGTACAAACACTAATAAAATTCATATATTTGTGGAAGAATACAGAACATAATTATCAGCCAAATTTGCAGTAAAAAAATAAGGAATTTTGACTACTACTGCTAGTAGGTCTACAGAAACATATTCATTTTTCTGTCAGCAGACATTTGAAAAGTGTTTGCCTTTATCAAAGGCTGTCATGCTTTACACCGATTCAGAATGATGTAATACATTTTCTCTGTGTCAAAATATTTCTCTATTACAGTGGTTCCCAACCCTGGTCCTGGAGGCACCCCAACACTGCAGTTTTGCATATCCTTAATCAAACACACCTGATTCAGGTCATCAGCTCATTAGTAGAGACTCCCAAGACCTGAAACTGGAGCGTCAGAGAAAGAAGACATGCAAAATGTGCAGTGTTGGGGTGCCTCCAGGACCAGGGTTGGGAACCACTGCTCTTTTAGATGGTATTTGTGTCCTGGAGCAACATAATATCAAGACCGACAATATCAAAGAACACACCCAGAGGCTGTGTAGATAAATCATCCAGTTGATTTGTCCTTACACATGTCATTGTTTCCCTCTTTTTGAGCAGTACTCTTTAATTCTGAAAAATCGGTTTCATTTTGTCTCAATTCCATGCTTTAATTTTCTCAGTTATTGACTGACACTCTTCTGTCTGCATGTCAGAACGTGCAGGTTATCCGTCATTAGCACCAGGTTCTCCACAACTTGTGATGGGTGACGCTCGTTCGGCTGCTCCTCAAATGGTTGACACACATGACAATTCATAACTGTTATATTTTGGCAAGTTGGTGGCGAACTCCTATCATTTAATTTGATCTCCTTACACCCCACTGAGAGTTAGGTTTGGGGGTGGACGTTCATTCTTAGTTTTTTCCCCCAAAATTCAGATTTTTATACAAATCAAATCAAACTAGTTCATTTGAAAACTTCAACTGTTTTCTGAAGAGATAGTTGTAACAGTTCTCCCAGGTCAAAGTTGATATCATTACTTGCAGAGGGGATTCACATTCACATCGATGGCAGCTTTACACCAGTGGCTCCTCAAACAAGTGCAACTTGCAAGCACCAAATGTTTAAATCTGTGGTTCCTAATGCAACAAGACAAACATCAGTACACTCCTAAAAAATGAAGGTTCCGAAAGGGGGTTTTCACAGTGATGGCATATATAAAGAAGAACCATTTAAAAAACTTTTCACTATAAAGAATCTTTTATGGAATGGCGAGTTTTCATAGATGTTAAAGATTCTACATGAAACCATAGATGCCAATAAAGAACTATTATTTTTGTGTGTAGGGTAAAACTAACCCATCTAATCCAAGTTTACATTCCCTACTAGTAGGTGAACAATTCAGTGCTTGGTGAACACTGTATCACAATGACAGGAAGAGCCGAGATCAATGAATCAAAAAGCAACATTGCTATGAACGCTTGGTTGTCACAAGCCAGTTATCCCTTGGTAACTTTTTGGACACCTTCTTTTTAAAACCCATAAGCCAGAAGCATTGTGCTACTCCTCTTTCATCGTCAATTTTCACCTACTCTTCTTTTCATTCTGTAAAAACGACCTTTATATACATAAAATAATCCCGATATGAAAATCTGGGGTGAATTTTAGGACTCTGCCATAAAAAAGCATGTTCTAGCTGTTGCTATCACATACATGCTCTTTATGAACAGTTTATCAGATGACTCGCATATTTACAGGAGGAAGCTTAAAACCATTGTTACTTTCTCTAGGAGCGACTGTCATACTAGCATTATAAGTATCTGCTTGCTCACTATGGCAGGTCATGAAGCTGATATAAAACACTAATCTTTTCTAACAAAACAATCACATCCTAACTGTAGTACATGGTAGTTTATGGAGCATCATGCTTTGCATTTACTAACTACACAAACAGTTCAGGACAATGATCCTAAGTAGTCTTTCACAAGTTCCCACCTACACGTAATCAGATACGGTAACATATGCATATTTGGCATACTGTCTGAGGGGAGAGCTCCGAGTTGGAATTCGGCCCGAACCCAAAGTACCCCACCCCCCCATATCCCAGGCTGGGATAAGAACCAGCCAAGAGTGAGGTGGTGGGGTGGCAGAGGGATGCTGCAGAACTATCAAGGGACCATGTGAGGGACAGCTATAAAAACAGGCAAGTAATTTCATATCTCAGTGGTCAAAACAGAAAAAAAACATCCCTGTTTTACGAGGGCCAGCGGGTCTGAGGCATTCAAACCCATTGTCACAACCAGTAAGAATACAGTCACCTTTAGCTGGCAAGCTAAAAAGCAAGCAATTCACTGAGGACAGCACAAAAACATCTTGACTATGAAGTCTAAATAGCTTGAAGCAGGTTTGTGAAATAAAATGGAATGTAACACCCATCATTACTACTAAATGTTACCAAGACTCAAGTTTTTATCAAGAAAGATGTGAATAATCTATTGTGTGTGCTGTGTTAAAATGTTTACAGTCCATTAGTCCTCATATTAATGGTCATATTAGTTAAATGAGAATAATGCATAAAATTAGAGATAAGTGTCAATGAGAGCATACAAAAAAAGCAAAGAAATATAAAAGTAAAGGGATAAACCATTTAAACCTTTATGGATGTCTTTGCCTCATTGAACACCTATGTAAAACTTGTTTCAACAAGCACTTCTGAAGATGGGAGAGCTGGGGGAGAAAGTAGATGTCATTTAACAAAGAAAATAAATGACTCAATCTCTGTTTTTAAAAGCCGGCAGAAATCAAGGTTACATAGCTTCTTGTGGTATCTAGACAGTGGAACATTTCATTGCAAAATGTAAGACCTCATAGTTAAAGCTCTTGCCAAATAAATATACAGATTGCTTGCATAGTTTAGAATGTTGTTCAGTCGGTACACCAAAAACTGTGAAATTAAAAGCAATCATCACTGACCTCAGTGTGGCCTTAAACTTTCAAATGTAGCCTGAGGTGCACATAAACAAATCAAATGATGTTGTGGCAGTGTTCTTGGGACTGTGTTTTTCACATTCACAATGTGACTTGCTATGACATAAATATGCTATGGAAGAAAAGGGCAAATCAGTTCTCAAGTTGTGTCAGTTAAAATCAAATTACACTCTCTGTAAGTGTTGACATGTATGAAAAACTGTAGCCTACGTTCATCGCAACGTAAGAGCAAAATCCTTCATTAACTGAAAACTGCCAACTGTCTGCTGTACAAAGATACTGCCAAATTCTTGCTCTTTTTGCGCAATAGGGTAGATAATAGGTGTTCAAAATGATCAAACACATAAAACACCATCTGATATTTCATGAAGAATACTAATATAATACATTGATCAATTGAATTTGAACTGTTTAAAGTTCAATCTAAAGTTAAACATCTTTGGAATCAGCAATGACATTATTTGCTACATATACGTTTCAGTAACTGTACTCTTTGTACTACAATAATTCTCTTTACAAACAGATTGAAAATATTGTGAAATACTATTAGCTTTTGTTTGACTGACTTAAGAAGTGAAAAGCTTCTGGCAGTGAACTGTTGCCATGAATCCATCAGCAATAAATATGAGTGAATACAGCGAAAATACGTGTATGATGTTAAATAGACTCCGTCAGAATAAATCCCAATCCTGAAGTTCTTTGATTTTTACATTTCTACCTCTCCAGGCCAGTCATGCTTGTTCACACCTGCCATGCACTAAGCACCTGGTGTGTGTGTGTGTGTGTGAGAGGTATGTGCATAACTGAACGTAGAGAAAGGTATAGGGGAAAGTTACTGTTACTCTAGACAGCAAAAAGAGGAAGTTAAATTCCCATGAGAATTGACTAGACACCCTAAAGCAAATCTCCAAACATCTGCTATGCACTTCTGGCAAGTTATGAGATAAAAAATAAAAAAAATCTTTGTCCACTGTGTATGTATAGGTGCACGTTCTGAGAGAGAAAAAAATGTGGACAGTTTTCTGTGGAAGTATGGGCAGTTAATGTGTAAATCATTAAAAGTGCACAAAGACGTTGAAGTTTTGCTGGTTAACATGGTTCATGTTTGCCCCTGAAAAATCGGTGAATGTCATTGATACAGCTTTTGAAACAATCTTTTCAAGTACATATTCTATGTTTTGTGTATGAAATCATTGTAAACCAAAATTATATTTGTCTTATCAAGTCTGAAATAACAGTTAACATACAATAAATTGCTTTGACTCACTGTGCGCGTGACTGATCAAAATACTTTTTTTTTTCTTTTTTTTTAACACATATATGAATTGTTCACAATAAAATCTATAATATACATTTAGAAAATAATAGGGTGCATTTTCATTTCATACTGACTTTAAATGTATTATTTCTCTAAAAAGTTTCCATTTATTCCCAGGAATCTTTAATCATTGAAATTAATCTTGTGAAAATGATCTTCTGAAACTTTAGCTGCTATTGTCTTTTTGTACTTTTTGGGCCAAATAACAGACATCCAATAGTGAGGAGGTCATTGAGGAATGTGGGATTTTTTTTAAGGATTTTTTTTAAGGATTTTTTGGCCAATTTTGTTCTGCTTTTAATCTGGACTAGCACTTTTTCTTTTAACTAATGTCTGAGGCAGAGAAAATGGGCAGAGGACATCATAAATGTTAAAAACAATCCATATAAAACACACTTAAACACAATAAACTTTCATTCAGAGCAGTTGTTCCTACCAGTAAAAATATAGTACTCAGAGCAGTGTAAAATCAAGATGGAATCAGAACTGACCCTATTTACTTTCTTAATGCATGTTTATAGTCTTATTACCTTTGGCCCAGTTGTGTAGCAATAAAAAAAAAATATTCTATTGTCTGTAATTAATCAAAATGTAGGCTAACCTGCTCTTCCTCTAAAACAACTCACATTCATATATAGTATTTGTTTTGAATTAGATTTTCTTTTTATATTTTCAGTTTTTAATATTTTTATTGGTCTATTTATGTAATTTATTTTTATGTAGTTAACAATAGCAGCACTGGAAAATATGTCACATTACAGAGGAAAAAATGTATTGTGAAATGTGTCTTCATGGCATTCAACACCATTGTACTATATTTATATTTTTTATTTGTTTTTTTTACATTCCGCAGTTCTTCTCACAAAAATCACCACAGAAAATGCTAAGAGGGGAAAAAAAGTTTGTGGATTCCACAAAGACCATAAATAAGCACAGTGAGAAATGGAGCTGAAACAGTTGCTCAGAAAGGAAGAAGAGGGTTTAGCACTTCATCAGCCACATACAGGGGCTCAGTGGGCTGAACACCAGGATACTGATACTCATCCCACACACACACACATTTCCCGCCATGAACCTCTCAGAGGTGCAGTTTCAAACAGGAAACAAGGCCGGTATGGTTCCTACAGTCTTCCTCTTTCATATACGGCCCTGTTGACCCCATCTGCGTTTCTCACAGACATGAGCACACTTTCATTCAGACTGTTCCTTTCACTCTGTCCTGTTCTCATGAACGCGTACACACACACTCCTCAGCCTTTCGTCAACTGGAGAATAATTGATGGTTTCTTTTTTAAGTTGCTCTGGGGTGCAGACCACAGACATCACTGTGTTGTGTAGATTGGGCTGTGGTGCACAGGGGGATTTCCTGCAGTATTTCACCCCAGGCGCTGCGGCCCTAATCTGGGCAGGACAGACGGCCTGCGCAGGCCGCTTTGAAGGAAGAAGGGCCTCAACTTGTATGCCTTGAGAAAGTGTGATCTGCATCCTGAATATTAACGTGCGGTAGAGATATGCAGGTACACAGTGTTTATTTGCTTTTGTGCATTCTTTAAAGACACACAATCATGTGATTTGATATAAAAGAGAGAAAAAAATCTTATATGTCTATTTCTGCATTATTCTAACTCGCATCTATTGTTTGCTCTTGTTACTTAGTTACCACTCACCTGGGTTCCAGCCTCTCTCTCATCGCCCTGGCAACCGAGTCATTCCATTGCTTCCCCTCCACTAGCATGCCGGGGCCTGTCCCAAGGCTGACTCCTCCCTCTCCACCCCTATCTCTTCTCTCCTCACCTTCCCCCGCCCCACAGCCTCATGCCAACATGCACCTTTCTTTTGTTACCATCTCTTCCAAGAGAATTATTCCCTCAGAGTGAGAATTCATTCACTCAACGGCATTTTATGCTGTTAGGAACTAAGAATTGATTAAAACTACAAACACTTAGCCATTAGAAGACTTTGCTCCTTTACTATGGAGATAAATGTGGAGCTAATATTATGCATAATCAAAAGTAATAATATACAATATATTGTATACTTTGGTATAATATAGTGTACATAATATATTTTAATGATAATGATAAAAGCATAACCAACACCTCATAATATAATATGTATTACCCACACTTTAATATTTTATTATATGGAAAGGTTTCATGGTCCCGCCATGTTCAATTCAATCCAGAACAGGCATTTAGTTCTATTACAATAATATATTATGATAAACCATACAATGTAAATTTACACTTATCAATAGATATTTTATTTTATTACTAAGAAATGCAAGGTGAATATATATATAATTATACCTCAAATGGTTATCAATAATAATATATATATATATGAGGTGTGGATTATGTTTTTATATTATTATCATTATTATTATTATTATATGCTCATGATCAAGTTGAATTCCACATCTGATTAATTGCAGTTTGGTGCATTAGACAATAGAGGTCAGCATTGGCTAAAATGTTCATTTAGAAGTATGAGTCTCATAAGTAAAGTGTCTTGCTGAAACAAGACCCTAGAAAAGAAAGAAAGGGCAAATCAGGGTGAAGAAAAAGAAGGGTAGATTAGAAAAAATGGAGCTGGAGTAAAGGATGTGCACATGGAAGAGGATGGAGAGAGAGGCTAATTTAAGTTGTGAGAAAAGGGTCACAAGGTGAGGCCAAGGGCATCACTACTTCCAGCACAGTGCTGAAGCACTTCAAACGAGACTAAAAACATTTCCTGCAGTGATGACCTGCTCAGACTAACCTACGCCTATACAGAAAAGAAGTAAAAAGAAAGAAAGAAAGAAAAGAAAGAAATTTCTGTCTATCCTCTCAAACGTTCAGGGGAATAACTGGGCAGAGAAGAAGGAAAACAGGGACAAAAAAGGAAGGGGAGGAGAATCAACATGAACCCCAAACAAAAGAACTGGCTTTGAGAGAGTCCCTGAATGACTGATTCCTCCATCTAACAGTGATTCTCGGACATTGTCTGTAAACCCCTTGATGCAGGCATGTTGTTAGGGCGGTACATGCTAGCTTCACCTCAGGGCACATACTGAAGGCAGGTAAGGGACAAATAAAGAAAGGACCGATAAACTGACCAAGTGTGAAAAGGAAAGCTGAAGTCTTTAATTGTGGGTGAGCCAAAAAGAGAGATGTGTTTATTAGTGGATATTTATATATACACACACACACCACATGTTATTTTTTTCTTGATCAGGTTATCCTCAAATTTGTATATATGTGTGGATTAAATTCATAAAAATATTGCAAGCCATAACAATGTACAAAATATAGTTTATCATCAGCTACGTAATATATTTGTAGACAATAGGTTATTATAGATAAAATACTGAAAAACTTGAGAGGACACTTAGAATAATGTGTTCAAAATGTCCACCACAGAAGACAATGATATACAATGCTGGTCACATGGTGTTTTGGTAAACCATTTTTTGAGTTGTTGAGTTAGTAGCATAGTTGACAGAACTTTTGCGAGCATTATAAAATATTTTGCGCAAAATAAAATGTTTCCTTAAATTCAATTTAGTAACATTTAGAATTAGATGTAGAAATCTATTATATAATATATATATTATTATATATAGATAATTCTGAAGTCTTTATCTATTTAAAATAAATTGATATAGTACGGTGACTGTTTTATTTTTTCATTATTTTGATCCTGAGAATCAACGTCAAGACAATCAAAGTAACTTCAAGTAATGTTTGAGTGAGTGAAAAACTATACATTTTTATCAAAGGACATTAAATGTACCTTAAATTGTAAAACGACTTATACATAGAAATAATGACATCTGTTGCCTGTAGCTGAACAAAATTGGTGTTTGTGGTTTATGTCGGTTGACTTTGAGGTCATTTATATTCTAGCGTCCAACTAAAAGTTGATAAAAACTAAGGTTTAGTAGTAATACAATTTAACAACCAAAAACAGTGAACAATAGCAAATAGCAAATCATGGTTCTCTGCTGTGATGTACAGTACACTAAAGGTTATTAGCTATTAAAAAAAGGACAAGCCCTTCGATATGGCAACACCAACTTCGTGTTTTAATAGGAAATACATCAAAACAGGAATAAAAACTGCATTCATGGAGTGATTTTTTGGTTGGTTGCCCGTTAGGTTAGCCTGTCACCGTTTTCTCACATACATCTTGCACAAGGTTGAAACTGTTATACTGAGCTATTGACCAGCAGGCCAGGGTGTTGAAGGTCAAAGCACCTCTGGTTGGCCATATGCTCTAAATTTGAGAGCAGATATTCAAAATCAAGCTCAGCCAGAGAGTTGCTAATAATCTCAACCAACATTACAGTTTACCGAGTTTATCGAGCACATTGCTAGCGTAGATGCTAAAACCGCAGTTAACACTGTGGTTTATAGGTCACTGAGGGTCTCGCACTACTGTTGTAAGGGGCTTTTTCACACCGGATGTGATCTTGTACTCAGTCAGCACTATTTTTTAATTGTTGGTCTATGTAGAAATGTGTCAGATGGTCTGTGTCAGATCAGACAGTGTCTGTCTGTTTCTTCAGTGTTGCTTTTTTTGTTTTTATTTGTTTCCATATATATGATAGAGTTTTTTAGGTTTTACTTAACATTAAAGAATGGATCTTGAAAGATTTTTTTTCAGTTCTTACTGCTGATTTTGAACATTTTCTATATTAACGCTGCTTCTAAGAGACATCAAGGCTACATTTGTAGTCACTGGAAAGAATCTAATGTACTGAAGAGAGTTTAGAAGTCAGGAAGGCTTAGCTAATGCTAAGAGGTGTGCCTTGCCAAGTGTCTTGATTGTTTTTTTTTTTTCTCTTTTAGACCATGAGGAGCAACATGACACATACATTTGAAGTGCATTCCAGCCAGGTCTTTGGTGTCTCCAGGCACCATTTTGATTATGGAAGATGGATAGAGGATCGTTAAACAGCTATTATGGTCGTGTACAGTCTTAGGACAGCCCGGTAATTAGGTGCAGCGCAAGGGATTGATGGGTGTTTGGCTCCACAGTGTTTCAAGAGACCAGTGGTGCCCTAGTTTCAACCACTGGGACACCGCAATACAGACAAACAATGAATCGGCATTGAGAACGGATCATCAGTTAGCCTGTATTTGTGATAGCATTCATGCAGAACACAGATCAGGGTATAAACAATATGACTTAGCCTCACCTCTACGAATATATAAGAGAAAAATAGTTTGATATCAGATGTTTTGCCCAAGAAAGTTGTCTCAGATGTGAAAAGATGGATTGCTCTACAATAATATAGTCTTGTTACCTTGATCTCACTCTACACCTGTCATTCTCAACATCGCATCTTTCCAAATCAATTTCAGTACTTTTATTTTCAACTGTTGCGCTGACACACAACCAGTTCTCAGCCACACTAAGCCCATGTGATGACACCATGAGATATCGATCAAGACAGACATGTCTAGAGTTCCGCCTGATCTGCTTCCTGTGAAAGATGAGATAGTGATCTGCATGTGCATATAACAGCTGCTGGCACGCAACCGAATGGAAGCAGGAACATTTGCAGTGGATGGTCCCTTCTCAGTCCTGATAGATATTTAAGTGGGGTGACGATATGCAAAATGTACTACTAGCTGAGAGACATTTATGTCATACGATGATTCCATATTGCGCTTAGTTACATGTAATATGTCCAGGGAGAGCTGTATGCATACTTCTCCACTATATAGCGAAAAACAGAATGTGAACAAAATAGCATGTCTGAATTCACAGTATTCATAAAGCAGTAGTCAAAAAGTCCCCGGATGACTTACTGTTTCCGGCGAGATTCTGAAGTGCACATCCAGCAGACACTTTTCTCACCCATGAGGCCACGGGAAAGGATTTGTGAAGGGCAGTAAAGTGATGCAAATGATGCCGGTAGTGGAAAATGATGTACCTACACTATCTAAAAAAGTTCTCCATTTCTCCAGTATACGTACTGAGAACAATATAAAAGCATATTTAATTCCCCTACTAATTTGTTCCCTCATTTTAATTTAGTTAAGATTAAAGCGAGAAAGCAAATCACGATTTGCCCCGCATGAGGGAAAAATGAATAAAATATGGCCATAAATTAACAAATCATGGGGTTAATAAGAATTTGTATCAATGAACTCTTAATTTTTGGCCACAATATAATTTTCTTCTTCTGCATATCATGTGCGTGGCTCCATACCAATATATAGATGCACGCAAATCACAAAATATTTTATTACATTACAGTTTATTTTTTTAATGTTAGTTTTTTTTTTGAAGGGCTCTTAAATATGTAAAGTTGACTTATTCATTTTTACATTTTATTTTTTAATGTATCGTTTTATTTTTTTAATTTTTATTAAAACATTGGAAGAGGTGTGGAATGATGGGAAGTCTGTTGTGAATGATTTCATCTAATTATAAAATTTTATTTTATGTGTTGTCTTTCATTAATATTAAGCTACT
This sequence comes from Sinocyclocheilus anophthalmus, assembly GCA_018155175.1. Taxonomy (NCBI): domain Eukaryota; kingdom Metazoa; phylum Chordata; class Actinopteri; order Cypriniformes; family Cyprinidae; genus Sinocyclocheilus; species Sinocyclocheilus anophthalmus. The sequence goes on from JADLZN010010571.1 coordinate 250,360, forward strand.
ATGTAGGAATTAGCTTACAGACAACAAAAGTTAATCACTCACCTTTCATGGTTTGCTTTATGCAAACTATTTCTTAAAATACACAAAACATATTTTAGATAAACAAATATGAAATATAGAAATGAAGATGGCAATTTTCTTCAATGTGAAATTTGAAATCCCAATTTTCAGGATTGATACTATCAGCATAAAACATTTCATGTTTGCAATAATGGATGCAGTCTGAATTGCACAAACCCATGCGCACAAGTAAGTCAGCAGGGAAAAGCAGCACACTGTACCCTACACCCACTCACAGCCTCTGCTGATGACTGCCGTCATAGCAACAGATAGACATAACTACCCACCCTTACACACAGTCCTGTATAGAGCAGAGCCTTACACACATACACATATCTCCAGTCCCATGTGAAGCTAGACACATACTAAACCAGGAAAAGAAGGATAATCAAAAGCTAACACACTATACATCCATATAATTCCATTTCAGAAGGCATTTCAATGACGGTTTACCTCCACCACATAGAGTTTGAAGTATGACTGCTCAATACCAACAATTCAAACAGTGCCAGAGGACACCCCCCCCCCCCCCCCCCCCCCCCCCCCCCCCCCCCCCCCCCCCCCCCCCCCCCCCCCCCCCCCCCCCCCCCCCCCCCCCCCCCCCCCCCCCCCCCCCCCCCCCCCCCCTCCCCCCCCCCCCCCCCCCCCCCCCCCCGCCCCCCCCCCCCCCCCCCCCCTCCCCCCCCCCCCCCCCCCCCCCCCCCCCCCCCCCCCCCCCCCCCCCCCCCCCCCCCCCCCCCCCCCCCCCCCCCTCCCCCCCCCCCCTCCCCCCCCCCCCCCCCCCCCCCCCCCCCCCCCCCCCCCCCCCCCCCCCCCCCCCCCCCCCCCCCCCCCCCCCCCCCCCCCCCCCCCCCCCCCCCCCCCCCCCCCCCCCCCCCCCCCCCCCCCCCCCCCCCCCCCCCCCCCCCGGCCCTTCCCCCCCCCCCCCCCCCCCCCCCCCCCCCCCCCCCCCCCCCCCCCCCCCCCCCCCCCCCCCCCCCCCCCCCCCCCCCCCCCCCCCCCCCCCCCCCCCCCCCCCCCCCCCCCCCCCCACCCCCCCCCCCCCCCCCCCCCCCCCCCCCCCCCCCCCCCCCCCCCCCCCCCCCCCCCCCAACCCCCCCTCCCCAGGTAAGTGTCTGAGAGGCCTACTGGAACACAGTGCGGCCCAAACCAGCGGTTGTGATTTCGACAGAAAGAGTGACAAACATTTCAGGGAAGAGACTTTAGTGGGCTAACCACAGATGACTGACCACTTTTCTCTGGAAGCAGATGCTCGCTTCTCTCTTGGGCCATAGCTGAAAAGGGGAAAAAGAGGCAGGGAGAGAGTCAGCAGGGTTTTGAAACCCACTTTCACTTCCCAAAGCAAAAGGCTATTTCAATACAGCTGGTTCTACCCAGTGCTTCCCTGTGCCTGTTGCTAACTTTTGCTGAGAGGGAGCGTTTAGGCTCAGGGTCTGTACAAGAGACAGACCTATCAGTTTAAAAAACAAAAAAGTCAAAAAATTGAAGTTACTCACTTGAATCCATGTAACTATGCGACAGAGTGCAGTTTTATGACATGACAGTTTGTCCCAAAGCTTGCCTGCTTTCCTGCTACACTCTCAAAAGTATAAAAAAAATTATTCTTCAAAAAAAGAGTACATACTTTTAGGCAACATCTGATTCGGTAGTTGCTAGTTGGCAGGGGGGGGGGCATGTTCATTCTAGGGGGCATTTGATTGGATGAAAATCTGTGTAGTGCTGAATGAGTCACCAAAATGTTATTTTTAAACCGTACATATTTTGTACTTTTAAGCTAATAGAAAAAAGCAAAAAAGCTTGATTAAATGGGGTCAAGCTGTTCAGAACTTTACTGAGCAGAACCTCTGTGCTCAGTTTTCATGGAACATCAATGAGATGTGGATTTTTGTAAAAGATTTTGAAAGCTCTTTTCAACTATGACACACAATTGTTTGTATACTTTCAGCACACTGCATATGTATCTGTATGTTGTGTCTGACTCAGACACACAGCACTTGGAGTTACACAAACGCACTCCACGCTCACTGTTCACTGTTCTTGACTATTTTGAAGTCACCAGTTTTCAGATTCTTTTGGGGGAAAAAGTTTTCTGGTTTTATCTCTCTATTTCTTTTACATTTCAAGCCATTTTAGGAGAGACATCTGAGAATATGTTGATACTTAAACAGCTCCATGGGTCTCCGAAATTTAGCAACCTCTCATGATCAATGCAGTTGTCCTCGGGGGACATGTATCTATATGAAAATTAATTACAAAATAGCTGATTCACAACATCTGGTCGTCAAGGTTCCACATTTCCATTTGTTTTTTAAATAATGATTAACATGTTTACTTACTTTAATAATTTTTTCCAATGACTTTTCCAGTCAGTCATTTTATTATTATTGGATGAGTTCCAGGCCTTTAACAGTGGCATTTTATTTACATTCATGCATTTGGCTGACATCTTAATCAAAAGCAACTTATATTGTATTTAAAGTATGCATTTTATCAGCACATGCATTCTATAGCAATCCAACCTATGGCCTTAGTCTTGCTAGCACCATGCACTACGTTTGAGCTACAGGAAAGCTAATATAAAGCTAATATAAATTAATAAGAGGTTATATGCTGCCTAGTAGAATTATCATAAAAATTAGTTTCCTAGTCAGAAATTGGACACGAATGGCCTCTCAAAACGTATTTACAACTGGGAAAATCAGAGATCATTTTGATATCGAAGTTTCAGAGTTGGACGGGCCATAAACGTTACACATGGTGGAGGACAGAACTATTGCTGTAGTGACTGTCGAGTTTATTTATTTTTCTCACAACAGCTAAATGTCCAATAGCAAGTGAAGGCAGCATTAAATACATTCAAGAAAACACTGATCTCTTACCACAATCACTGTTCAGTTTTTAGAAAAAGTAGCTGCAATCTAGAGGTGACTTTAAGCAGTCGGGCTTATATTAAGGCTGCTTTGAACAGGTTTGTGTCGCCTCCAAATTCTGTGTAAAGACACAATAGTGCATAAAAGCTTATAATGCACATGCTCTGACCCAGCTCAGCCCCTAGTATCAGGCTCTGATGCTGCTTTTGTTTCAGAGTAAAGCCCTGTTCACACTGACAGCAATTAAACTGATGAAGGTCTCAGAGTTGCTATGATGTTGGTTTCTCATAGGTGTTCCTGCTTTCCTCCTTTGCATGCTTTGCTCAACTTTTTTTTTGCTTTGCCAATGGTGTCTGTAGCTCACTTTGCCAAAAATCAACTTTTTATTGAAAATGATGTCCGTTCACTGCAGTGTGAACACCCTTAAATCAAATATAGCACCAGAGTAGATCAACTGTATATATTTTCCATATTTAAATGCTTATGATTTATATTTTCATTTTGTACTTTATAATGACACCTTTTCATTCACCCTTTCATGTTTCTATATTCATTACTTCACATCTTTAAAAAAATCATTATCCAAAATAACTAAATGTAAATGCACCTATTTACCCTGGATACACTTAATAAATTATATAAAACAAATAAAAAATTATTAATAAAAAATAAAAGAAAGAAATAAATAGCATGCAAACAAACAGTAACCTCTGGTCGAAAACTGGTTTCTGTGGGACACACATCTGCTTTGTGTTGATTTGGGCTATCTGAACGCGTGCACTTCCTGGATCTGGACTGTCCCACCGCACATGGGACGCCGCTCAAACCCATCCATCCTACCGCCTCGAGGGTCAGTTAGTATGCCTCGTATCTCACGTTACACACACAATCCCGTTCTCCGCGTGGACAGGCGCGCTGAGCGTCGAGGCTCCAGCTCATTCTAACAGGTGGCGCGCGATTTCAGGTGGAGCAGCAGTTCATTCACTGAGCCGACGGCGAGCAAGCCTCAACGAACGCCGAGAGGATCACTCGCTCCTCATTATGAGCATTCTTGGGCTCCTACGCGTATTAACACAGTCTAATCGTCGTATTTAGGGTATTTAGGCGAAGGACAGATTGGTTTAATTAGCCTCCAGTTTACAGGTGGGCGAAAGCTGTTTGTAGGACGGCCCCTCTTTCAGTTCCTCAACAGGAGACGCGGGACTGTCATTTGTTTGCCGTCCTGTGGGACAGAAGAAACGGCTCCGTTAACAGGTGCGAGGATAGACGAATACAAAGGCGTTAAGTCGTGTGTTTGTGCAGCACGCGATTTGAAGGATATTTTCATTTGCGTTCGCAGTAAATTAGGAGCTTTATCTACATATCTAGAATATCTCCGAAGCCTCTTTCCTTCCTGAGGAGGACCGACAAAGCCATGTCAACCAAAAAACGGGTGGATTTAACGAGAAGGAGCCGAAGCCCCGCGGTGTCCGAGGCGGAGATGTTTGGTGATTTTCAGGAGTGGTGCCTCCGCACTTACGGGGACTCCGGCAAAACAAAGACCGTCACCCAGCGAAAATACAACAAAATTCTGCAGACCCTCTTGCAGAGCGACGACTCGAATGGAGTCTATATCGAGAGCAACCACATCAACGCCAAATTTAAGTTCTGGGTCAAATCCAAAGGTTTCCAGGTGGGCAACACTGACGGCAAGCCGAACGAGAACGGGGCAGCGGACAGACCGGTCCTGTACGTTCCCATCAAGGCAACGGTTAGTATGGGTGCTCTTTTTCCCATCTGCTAATAAAACGCGTAATAGTGCCCGATTTTGCCTATGCGAATTCTGAGCCACGCGCACAATGGCGCACTTTACGCGTCTCGCAGCTGGTGAATCTCGTTCAGGGTTGTATATCTGTAGTTCAGCTCATGTCTCTCTCTGGTCTTTGGTAACCACTTGTTCGTGTGCCACTCCGCCCGGTATCCACGGGAACCGTGGCAGCTCTGCCACCCGATTGTCCGGAAACTCTTTCTGTTACCACTATCAGTCACTGACAATGAACACCAGTTTCAGGATATTAGAGAAATGTAGAGCTAACAAATCAAATGTATTTTGAATGGGATTTAAGAATGGAACATACTAGGTTATATATATGTGGTATTATATATATATATATATATATAGATATATATAATAATTATATTAAATATGCAGGGCAATGAACTTGAATTACCTATTTATGATGATGGTTTAGTTTTTGAAGGTTTTTTGCAAATTCTGAAAAGAAGTTCAAATTTTGTTGAGGCTTAAAGCAAAAAAAAAGTCCCCGAAAAGTTTTAAAAAATAATTTGAAAAATGCTGGCTATTTTTTTCCCATAGTATTTATTATATTGAATCAATGTTATTTTTTATGTTTTATCTATTAAAAGTAGTCGTCATATTATAGATAAATCAGCAGTGAAAAATATGGTTTTAAAAAGTAAGTGTAGTGGAACCAGCATGCAGGAAGACATATTTGCTGTCATGTGACAAGAAAACCAGACAACCGAGAGGACACTTTTGACCCTCATGAGTGCCTTTAAAAAGCATAACAAATTTGAGCCATTTTATGTAAATGCACATTTTGATTGGGTCAAATGGCGTTAACCTGAGATAAAGGATTGAGATTTTTGACTTTATAAAACTTAAATTTTTTTGTACCTTGACCTTTGAACTTGAGTAAACTCAAGTGTATTAGAAGTTTTCCTGTTTTACAGAAAAGATGCATGTCTTTTATAAGAATGACTTGTATAACCCGTGCATGCGTTATCTTTCAAATGATTCATCTTCATAATGTCTTTTTCTGAGCAGAAGAGTTCAGGTTTCCAAGCCGTTGACTTTATTATAATAATTGACTAAACCCAAACACACCTGCCAATTTGGTTCACCTGCGTAGCTTAGTGAGACAATATGGCAGTGTGTGGTGGTATTGGTGAAAAGGCAAGTTAGAAATGTGTGTTTGTATGAGAGCAATAGGGAGAGATAGAGAGGCAGAGACGAGGTGAGCAGGTCAGCTCTCAACAGAACAAATGAAATAATGAGGAGCTCAGATGAAGATTCATCTTATTACCATTTCACTGATAAAGGATGATGGAAAAGTTAAGATGGATGCACCCTCCGCACTCTGTGTACCCTCATATTGAAGAGCCTGCCCCAGATTTGTCGTATTCAAATACTATTTTCGCTCACTCTCTTTGGGTATGTGTGTGTTCTGCTTTCTTTGAGACATGCCTCCCATTCAGTTCACTCAGGGGGGCTAATTGACGAGAATAGGAAAAACTGAGAGAAAGTGGTTCCCTCACCATTCGATTAGCGGTGCAGGGACTGTGTTGCAATGTGCACAGGTAACATAAGATCTTGATCACAGAATCCTTTACTTGTAATACAAATTCCAGCCTAATGGAAATCGTGTCAAATGTCACATAGTGACTTCGGAATTCACTTGATTGGATTTTAAAGTTTAAATAATTTAACTCAAAATTAAAATTCAGTCATTACTCTCATTCATGTTGTTCCATACCCATATGCTGTTATATTTTCACTTTCTGAAGCAATGCTATGCAGCTGTTTTCGATTTTACATTTTCAGCTTGCAATGGCCAAGACAAAAAGCCTATATAAAAATCTTCTGAAACATTATGGTTTCCATATGAATTCTGAATATAAATGCAGATTATCAGTGAATGCTGATTAAAATTTTTGTCTGTTCTTCACAGAAAACTACAGTATGGCAGAAGAAAATCTGAAACATAGCATTCATAGACTAGTGTTGTTATTGTTAACTAAAACTATTAATCCTTTTTAGTAAATGAAATAAATCTAAAATAAAATATAAATACTAGACGAGAAACGTATACTTTAAAAACGTAGCTTAAAAAAGTTGAAGTACTAAAATGGCTAAAACTGAAGAAAAAGCTAAACAGCAATATAAAAAAAATAAAACTAATAATAATGTCAAATGCTTATAACAAAATGACTAAAACTTAAACTAAAGATTAAAATGAAAATCAATAATATAAAAATAAAAGCAAATTTAAAATGTGATTAAAATACTATAATATGTCAATAATAACACTGACACTTTCACAGTGCTTTTATGATGCTTTTTGGTGTTTTTATAGTGCTTTTTTGTCCTTTGCGCTTCACAGCCCTAGCGATTGTAGATTTTTGAGATAAGGAAGAGTAGCTTTAAAAATTTCTACGAAAGTTCTACTTTTTTGTTCCCTAGAAAAAAAGCAACAGCACAGGGGTTTGAAACAACGTGAGGTTGAGTAAATGATGATAAAATGTTACATTTTGGGTGAACTATCACTTTAACATTCTTTTTGTTCACATTACTGAATGTAAAATGTCCAATTTTAAGTGAAAACGAATTACAGTCCTGCAGTCTGATGTTTACTTCTCATTGGTGTGCTTGAGTGTAATCGTAGTCTTGACGTTAGAGCGGATTGAGCCGCAGCTCAGTATGAAGATAATGATCAGTCTGTTCTCTCAGACGCTTACTGTATCACTCATCAAAACACACAGCTTAAAATAGTGCGAATACAGCAGACATCATTCACACATGTAAAGGGGTCATCTGACTCGCCTTAAATTACCTGTAGCACTACTTTATAATGTATGAAAAGTGTAGGAGAGTTGCGTGTGGATGACGTTCATGGGGATGAAGGCATAAGAGGAGAAGAATAAAATATTTTTTTCATGTCAGCGCGCAAGACAGAAACATGACAATGAGATGGAGCAAGGGAAAGCAGAGGGGATTTCAGGAGAGGGACAAAGAAATGATGTTGAGAGAGGGAGAAAGAGGTGGCTGGAGGAAACAGTCACACAGCCATCACATGCAGTTGACACCAGCGTCTGTGGACACTATTAATAGCCCCTAACGTTCCTCTCTTTCCTCCCCTTTCTCTCTCTCTCGCTCTCTTTTTCCGAGCACACTGAGCAACTGTTGCAGAAGAACGCTGTTCTCTATTTAGCTTATTTTGTCCCAAAGCTTCTTTTATTTTGTGGGGTGGGCAGGGGCGCCTTAAGATAGCCAAATGCCCCTGGGCTACAGCATTACAGTAGGCCCCCCGACCCCAGAAAACCTTTTTTTTTCTTTTTTAAGCTTTCTAACAATTATTTGTCAAATTTAGTTTTTTGGCTTGTTAATATGCCAGTTAACATTCACAACACTGTTCTGCGTAAAATGTGAATATAAGCGAATATGCAAATGTACTCTTTGCCACAAGGTGGCGCTTGTGGAACAGCAGAATTATATAGCAGTTAAATAAAGTAAGGTAATATGAAAGGGAAATGACATCAAAACTTTCCTGGCTGAAATGTGAGTTTACAGGTATGATTTAAACACTATAAATCCACACAAAATATTCATTATTCATCATCAGTAGATCAAAACAACACGGCATGTTGGCATAAATGTGGGTTATTTGTTTGTATCAGAAAGCTGTTGTCACTGCTGTAAACTCCCATATAAATAATTATTCAAAAAATATAATTTCCCTGCAGCCAGTGGGCCCCCTTTCCAGTGTAGGCCCCTGGGCTTCAGCCCCTTGAAGCCCGTGCATTAATGTGCCCCTGGGGGTGGGGTAGGACAAGGAAGTGAGAATCTCAAGAAAAGATAAAACTGTAAAATACATTGTCCCTAAAAAGTATTTGGACAGTTACTCACTTAAAAATGACTGAATGTCATTGCATTATATTAGAAAGTGTTGATCAATTTCGAGTCGAGACCACTTTTGAGTAGGGTATCGGTACAGATTCCCCTATTAAACTTTAATTCAGTTAGGGCATATTTCAATTTTAATGTTCATTTTGTTTAAATCTCTGCTATTTTGTAAATTACACAGAGCAATTTTTCAAAATGATTCAAACTCGTTGTTCATGACCCTTAAGATTCATTCATTTTGGGAATCGGAATTCACTTGTTACTTTGTATGTTTCTGAATCACTAAAAAAAGGGCTCATAAAGGGCCCGTTCACTTTAAGTTTAGTTATCTGCCACCTTAAATGCTCAGGCTCTTTAAAGTCAGGTGGATTCTGATTGGCTGTCAGTGTTTTTATTGTTCATCAGCTTGAAAAGATTGTTCTGAAAGCTATTTATCTATGTCATTATTGTTATAGCTGTGGTGTGGACTTCACTATTCTCACAGTTTTAAAATGATTATTAATACTTTACTTTTCATTAATAAGTTAATGCATCCTGGTGTGGAAACGGCCCTTAAGAGTCATCATTTAGGAATGGGTACACTGTCCTTCTGGCTATGATTTTGAAAAAAAAAAAAAAAAAAAACGATGTTCTGCAGTGTTTTTTTTTTTTTAGAAGAATATGCTCCTATCTTTGGGATCGGGATATACTGGATATTTGTATCTTTTTCAATCACTAACGAACGTCTCTAAGGGCATTGTTCATGTATCGGGCTAATGCGTCGGTTTGATCACTAAAAATGAACGAGTATAGAATGAATCGACTATGGAGTTAGCATGGGAGCCTGATGAGACTCAAAATAAATATATTTTTGCTTTTTTTTTTTTGCGTACACTGGCAGTTTAGTGCATCATATTCAAGAAGGCCTGTGAATCACTTTCACTAACGCAAATATGTGTAAAAGATAGTCACTCTGTCCTCGTTGTCGTGGGTTTGTGTGTAGTCGAGCTCTTCTCCGCTTAAGGAGAATCTCACTGGACGGCTGTGTTATCGTCTATTTTCTCTCAGAGGCCCTATAGAGCCAACGCTGAGCGAATTATCTGTTTTACTGAAAGACCCTCACTCGGAACACATGGGTAGGAGTGTGATGGTTGTTGTGTTTGTGGTCAGACATGTGCCGGGGTACAGAAGAGAACGTGCTTGTGATCATTGACATCCTCATGGGCCATCCCCTGCAGTTGGAGTGGGAGGGGTTTTGCTGTGTTTGTCTGGAGGTCAGTGAGCTGTGACGTGTTTATATTTCGATTATCGACGTGCATTTTAGATATTTTTTTCAGGGCATTTTGGGCCACAGCCATACATGACTCTGTCTTTTCCAGTCATGTTGTGCGCTTCTACTGTTTTGAAAACTAAAACTGTGTCCCAATAAAAAAAAAAATATAATATTATCTATATTTATATTTTATTTATATATACATATATGGATGTTGAATAATTAAAGAGGCTTTTAAGCCTTTTTTAATGCCTGTTCGCTCTTTAAACAGTTTTGAAAGTCACAAAGTAGTGTCCGATGTAAGGAGGGGATTACAATATATTGGTACAATATTGATTAGATTTTTTTTTTGTTATTGGTATCAGTCAGTGTATTAAGTGTGCATGCTCTATTTTTGCAATCTAGATTTTTTTCACTATCAGGTTATTAGTTATTATTTATTTAATTTTGGTGTAATTAATTCAGTTGATGTGCTTGCCCATTTTATGTGTATTATTATAATGAGTTTAAATAATTTCTCCATTTGCTTTAATACATTTTTATTTCAGTTTTAGTAATTTGAGTACTTAAACATTTTTCAGTTGGTCACCAAGGCAACATTTGTTATTTTCATTTAAGTTTTTTTTTTATGTTTTTAAATCCAATTTATATTTTATTTCAGCTTAATTTCAGTTAACAGAAGTCATTTTTAATAGTATTGCTTATAGTTTAATAGTATTTAGTTAACAATAACAGCCCTGATCACTGTTTAATGTATTCCTTAACAAATCTGAAAATGAATATTCATTTTTCATACTATACATTATAATTTTATGATGCCTAAATTCACTTGTAACATCCACAATTATTGATTTTTAGTTTTTAGTTTTATTTTGAATGTATTTAGAGAAAATAGTGGTCACACTTTATTTTAAGGTCCAATTCCCCGTTATTAATTCACCCGTTATTAATTAACTATGACCATTGCTTCAATAAACTCCTAATTTGCTACTTATCAGTAGTTAGTAAGGTACTTGTTATTGGGTAGGATTAGGGATGTAGAATATGGTCATGCAGAATAAGTATAATAAGTAAAAGTAAATAAATACTGAACAGCCAATATGTTAATAATAGGCATGCTAATAAGCAACTAGTTAATAGTGAGAATTGGTCCCTATACTAAAGTGTTACCAAAATAGTATATAATTTTTATTATCTGCCATTTATCACTTATCAGCCATATGGTGAAAATAATTTTTATACCTAAGAAATGGACTGCAAGACACTTTCATGTAATTATGACCAGGTCATGTGAGAAAGAGAACTTGAAATGATCTGCTAATTTGACAAACTTGAGTGTCTTTGTCTAAAATAAAGCAAACTGAATTTTTCTTTTTCAGTGCACCTCTTTCTCTTTCATGTGACCACCAAAGATGAGCTTCCTCACAACACCCCCTACCCCCCAGTCGCTGTTACCTGGGGCTCAAATATCTCTTACACACACTCTCACACATACACACACAAAAACAGGTGTAGGAGACCAGCTGGTAAGATTAGTGCTTGCGTGCATGCGTGTGTGTTAGTTGGTTTAGGTGTTGTATAAGGACAGTGATCTGAGTGGTTAATCATTCAGAGCAAGTAAAGAGCAAGAGTTTGTCACATCCACTGACTGCTCATCAAGAGCTCTCGGTTTGTTTGGCTTCACAACAACGAGAGAACCAGAGAAAATATCTCTCTCTTTCGCTCTCGCCGTCATCTCCTCTTGCCCTCAGATAACCACTGGCGCACACACACGGTGGTCCTGACCCCCCCTCTGCTAGTTGTAGATGCAGCTCCGGCGGTAATTGTGGTAGTGAGTGTTCAGGCTAACAGGAGCAGAGGAAGAGGGAGGGAAGGAGGGGGATGAGAGGAGAGGGCAGAAGCTGATAAAAAGATGAATGCATTGGAACAGAGAGTGTTGTTCTGCTGCTTAAGGGGCAATATGCATGTTTGCAGGGCAGCTAGTGGTCTCTAGTGTACACACACAATGTCCTCTTCTCTGTGGGACTTCATTAAGAGCTCCTACATGTAACAGAATGTCACATAATTCAGCAAACTCGATTTGAAGAAAATGTCAGTGGTGTTTGCTCACATAAAACTAGCCGCTAAGATGTTAGGCCATTGGTAGAGTGTTGCCCCTTGCGTAACAATGGTATATGGGAATATCCTGCAAAATATAATGTGATATATTACATAATACATTTCCATATATGGGAAACTAGTGCTTCATTATTATTCAATTTCAGTTCAAATATTTTTCGATTTACAGCAATATATGCATTGACTATGTATGGCTATATATTGATACATACAAATATATTTAGAAATGAGGACACAAATACATCTAATATTTCTAAAGTTTGGACCTTTATTGAGTATATATTGCACATACATGTTCCCATATAAATGTGAATGTATGTACACACATAGACACACAGAATTCACAGATTCACAGAATGAGTTACAGCTTATTTCTAGTTCCCAGCATGCTTTGCTACTGACTGTTAAAGGTGTTAAAGTAAATCTTAAAATGAAGTGTTTCTTCATGTGTTTTGCTCAATATTAATGCAGTGGGAGATCTGTTAGTGTTTGATGTTCTATTATTTTGGAATATAGAAGTGTTTCTGGTATGTTTGCGTTTTTGTGGTTACCGTAGTTCTGAAGAGTATAGAGCCTGTGGTTAGGATGATGATTGACCAAACACCATATATGTTACTTTATATAAATTAATGACTGTGCGTTTCAGGACAGTGATAGTCTGTTCACTAAGTGCTTTATTATGAGCAGGTGTGTTTATGCTGTTGTAAACTATTTATATTTTAAAATATGAATATATTGTAAATGATTGTTAAACATAAGAAATATATATTTCCATATATGTGTGTATATACTGCATGAGTAAATATATGTTCTTCAATATATTGTAAAATATTATTTACACAATATATTATTCTGTATATTTTCTGATATACCATTATGTCATTTAATATATTGATAATTCATATATTAGGAAAAATATTTTCTTTGTGTGAAGGGCTATGCTGTTTCTAAGGTGTTTTGGGTGGTTTCTGGGGTATTTTGCGTAGTAAGGTACAAAAGCTGTCACTGGGGCGATACCTCTTTGTACCTTTTTTTTGTACCGTAAAAGGTGCATGTAGTACCTTAAAGTAATATTTGTACCTACATTGGACATATAGTCCCTTTTGAAAAAGGGGCAATCCCAGTGACATATTTTGTACCTTTTTTCTGAGAGTGTGCTTACTGGCACAATCAAAAGTCTCTGTGACTAAGTTTACACTTCATGCAAAATGCAAAACTACAAACTAAACGCTGAGGTATGTGTGAACGGGGGGTAGTAGAGTGTGTTGTAAGGATGGTTGCTAAGGTGTTCTGAATGTATGCAGTGTATTGCTATGCTTTTTCTAAGGTGTTTTGGATGGTTGCTAGGATGTTCTTGCCTGTTGCTAGGTAGTTTAGGTAGGTAGTTTTAAATGGATAGTTGACCCAAAAATTCTGTCATTATTTACTCACCAAACCTGTTTGACTTTCTGTCTTCTGCTGAACACAAAAGAAGATACTTTGAAGAATGTTGGTAACCAAACAGTTGTTGGTAGCCATGACTTCATAGGAGGAAAAAAATATATAGAAGTCAGTACGTTAAGAGAAGGATACTGTAATGTTTGTTACCAACTTTCTTTCAAAATATCTTTATTGTTGCAACAGAGAAAGAACTCAAACAGTTTTAGAACAATGGAGGCTCAGGGTACTTATGTACCTTTAGGTTTTGAATGTTTTTTTATAACCATTTCTTATATGTGTCAGTAAGTTGTTGTTATTTAAGCATGTGTTTGGCTCAGTGTTATTTTTTATGATTACTGATAAACTCATGTATTTTGATTTGTATTAGTTATCTATTTTAGTTTTAGTTACATTTGTAGTAATGTTGTCATTTTATTAGTTTATTATGTCTATATAGGGCTTTTTATTAAGTTTTAGTTTTATTTAATCTGAGTTATTTTAATACTTCAACAAACAAAATGGAAATGAAATAATATATACAGTATATATATATACTGTATGTATATATATATATATATATATAATGTATATGTATGTGGCTTGTACAGTACATAGGTAGTGGTTTTTTGGTGTTTGGCGGCTTGTTGTTATGTTAGAATCATTATTATACTTTTATTATACAATACCTTTTGTTCTTTTAATATTTTGGAATTGTTTTTAGCTTTATTTTTTGTTTTTCGTTTCAGTGTTAAGTTTTGAAATGTTGTTGTATACATTTGTCATTTTTATTGTCTGCTAAATAACTAAAAGTAAAGGATCCGTAAGTTATTTAAAAAAAATAATTTGAAATAAATTTTCATTTTTGGATGAACTATCCCTTATAAGTGCCTCAGAGATGTCGCTAGGGCATTGGCAGAGCGTTGTTATGCTCTTTCTATGGTGTTTTGGGTGGTTGCTAGTGAGCTTTGAGTAAATGTTTACTTGCACATTCAAATAAAGACCCTCACTAATTTTCTGTTGCTACATTTACTGCGTTTATATTTACATGACACAAAACTAGTTGCTAAATGCTAAGGTGGTGTTGGTGGGTGGCTATGTAGTTGCTAGGGTGTTTTGAGTGTATGCAGTGTGTTTCTATGTTTTTTCTAAAATGTTTTGGGTGGTTGCTATAGTTGTTTACACACAGTGTCCAATCAGCTGCTAAGATGCTAAGATGCATTGGTAGAGCGTTACTATGCAGTTGTTAAAGTGTGTATTGTGTGTTGCTATGTTGTTTCTAATGTGCTTTGGGTGGTTGCTAGCAGGTTCTCAGCCTGGCCATGCTGTTATTCAGCTGGTTTTAGCTGGTTGATCATCTGGTCTCCCAGTCAGACCAGCTAAGACCAGCCTGACCATCTTAAAACCCCTCAAAAACCAGCCTGCAAACCAGCTATGACCAGGCTGGAAATTAGCTTTAGCATGCACCGCTAATAATCTGATCTCATGACATTGACACTGAGGTTGTGTGTGAAATGAATGAGAGATTAGAAGAGAGCACTGTGTCACACTCTATCATAGTGAAACTAATATCTGTGGCAGTAGATTCAGCTGTGCAGCCGTGAAGACATATATGAGACCTAGAGAGTGATTATTTATGAATTAGAGAAAAGAGGAAGTGTCGTTCCACCACCCTGGAAGCAGAAACACACACACATACACACAGCTGCAGGGAGCTAATGACAGGCCAAAATGATTAGTTTCATTTATCACCCGTGAACGGAGAAATGAAATAAGTCTAATTTTCCTGTTAAATAGAAGGAGATTAATATTATGCGACTGAAACTACTGGAGGAACCAGGTTCAGAAATAACTGATGCAGTGATAATGTAGAGAACAGTGTACACCTTTGTATGCTTATAGTGACTGATCTTCAGTGGCCAAACATTATGATTTTTTTCAATGCTGTTGCAGATATTTACAAAGTGGAGGACGATAAAATTGAAGTTGATTAAGCTGAAGGGTGTACAGTTTAGACATTAAATAACCAATTTCCTCCTCAGAAAAAAGGTAATTGTGAGATAAAGTTGAAAATCAGAAACTAAGTCACATTGTGAGATACAAAGTCACACGGTAGGAAATTAATTTGCATTTATATTTTTTCACAGTGTGACGTCTGTTCTCAGGAAGTGGCTATATATATATTATATAGGAAGATATAAAGTCACATTCGTGAAATCATATCTCTATCTGACCAAGAGCAGACAAGGAGAGTTATTTTTACAGTTGTGTTTGGTGCAAATATGACATACTTGACATTTAAATACTTTTTGTTATTTTCCCCAAATTTTCAAATCCAAATTAATTTATTAGTAGTAGCGTAGTTATTGATCCCAGGATCTTTGTTTTTATTAGTATTATTATATTGATTTATTATTATCTTATTTAATTTTTATTCTCTCATCGACTATTATTTTGGATTTTGCATTTTATTGTTGTAGAACACAATGGTCCTCTGTAAAAAATTGTCATTTGACAAAATTCACATAAAAAAGTAGTTGTGTCTCAAATAATGCACTATATACTATGCATTATATACTCTATGTACCGTTTTCTGACCTCCAGCATCAGAGATTGTTAGCCCTGTCCCTTCTGCTTTGTAAGGAAAGTGTGAACACACTACTCACATAAAGTACACAAATTGTAATGCACCTAGTGTTTTTGGTAGATTTTGGGAAAAAAAAGAGAAGATGTTTATGTTAATCAACAGTCATTTGCTAATAATCTACAACAGCTCAAATACTGGCTGCTTATCTGGGCTGGTTTCTTATTTGGAGCTAAAAGAATACAAGTAGTCACTCATCTTCATTTCCACCATCAGCATATCACTGCGTCTGTATGCTGTAGTGACTGCAGGACAGCCTGTGAGGTGAGTGGCTGCGTATTCTGGTCTCCCTGCATTCCTGTGGTTGCCATGGGGAAGAGTCTCGGTGCTCTAGAGCAGGATAAATTAACAATATTTTAATTGGCTCTGGACTCTGAGTTACAGTGCGCCTTATTGCTACACTGTCATTTGCAGTGCATTATCATTCACTCTGCATATGCATTCACTCAGGTGTGTGTGTTTGTGGCCCATTTAAGTCATAATGGAGCAGTGTAACCCCAAGTGTTTGTCCAATCTTATTTCCAACACACACACACACTCATTCCCTGAGAGTTAATATGGCCAATGTCAATGTACTTCACCGATAGAATACACAGTACAATCGAGCAAACTAATCACATGCTTTACTTGAAAAAAAGGTGACATAGGCATAAGGAGAGGAGAGAAAGGAGAGATGGAGAGAGGAACAAGGGAAAGAAGAGAGGAAATAAAGTTGAGGGTATATAGTTGAAAAGCCTTATGGGACTGAGAGAGGGCAGATCACGAGAGAGTAGGTCTGTTCTGAAAGCTAGTGAGATGCCCCGATGACTACGGCCTACATGGGCAGCTGTCTTCTAAAGGTGCAGTCACTTTTATCCGTTGTTCACTGAAATTTCATGGGTGAAATCCTGGCATTCCAATAGGAATCCACAAAATGGGGATTTTTGGGTGAGGCTAAAGTTTCCCATGCAGAAATCTCTTTGGTTTGAAAGTGACTTCTGTGTTAGCTTTGATTTATATATATATAGCTACACTATTGACAATAGACAATGGACTTTTTTTGCTAATGCGAACACACCTTAAGGCAGCATCCTAACTGATATTTGAACCTCACAAGTGACACAAATAGCAACACAAATAGCACTCTTCATGCAAGGCTAGGGAAGAAATATTTGAAGAAAAAAAAAGGATGGACCAAAAAAAAAAATTTTTTTTAACTATAAATAGAAATACTAAAACAAAAAACTTAGCTTATTTAATCCAATTAAATATTTTTTCTATAAAATAATTCTAACAAAACTCATACACTACCTAGAGCAGGGGTAGGCAAGTTCGGTCCTAGAGAGACGCAGTCCTGCAGAGTTCAGCTCCAACCCTGAAAACAAAACAAAACACCTGCCTATAGCCTTAGTAATCCTGAAGACATTGATTCGCTTGTTCAGGTGTGTTTGATTAGGGTTGGAAGTGAACTCTGCAGGACTGCGGCTCTCTAGGACCGAACTAGATACCCTGACCTAGAGATGTAATGGTATGAAAATTTCTTATCATGATTATAGGGACCTAAATTATTATGATTATCAGTATTATCACGGTATTGTTAAAATGTGCTGGAGATGTTATAAAAGTACAGACACATAATGATGTCCGGATTTTAAATGACAGCATGACTAACAACAGTTTATCTAATAGCATGATCGAAATGTTCAATTATAGCTTGAAAGTTTCATAAAATAATAAACTTCACATTTCAGCTTTTAAATAAAGAAAAGGGTAAAGTCAAAATTATAATTGATTAATAAATGATTATATGGATTTTATCTGCTCCATAAATAATTCTAGATAGTTTATCTGAATTGTTTAAATGTGTAGAATCCACATAAGCTTGTTTTTCATCAACCAGCTAATGGAACAACAGAATTAGAGCCGTTTTCCCGTAACCTCCTGAAAACAGTCAAATCCCTCAGAGTTGCATTCATATAATTAATTCATTTGTATAATTCCCTTAGCACTTTTAAAACCTCCCAGCTTTTCCGCCATGTTTTCACACAAAACGAAACTACTCTGCGTGTTGTGCGCTCGTGACAATGTTACTAAAAACTTTGCTTTATGCTGAGCAGTAGGCTACTTATTTATCCTCAGTTGTTCAAATCACAGTAATCGAATACGGTTATAGTGATAAATATGAAACGGTAATACTAACCATGGGGAAATTTATCATGATTTATCATAATAATATAAATTATCGTAAATTAACGGTAATCGTTCCATTCCTAACTCTACCATCCAACCATAGGTTTTTCATCCGATCGCCACCAATCTCGGTCAACATGATCTCAAGACATTGGGGATGCTATATACTGTCGACAGCAAAGGGATTTATCTTGAGCGGTTGGCGTGGAGGGGCAATGAATGTATGGTGAACAAATGGAAACAGGAAGTGTGTTTCCTTTAGTTCCCTTGGGTCAGACGAAACCAGCATGGTGTGGTTTAATTCCAGTCTGCAACACAAGTAAGAATGAGCAGAGGACTTGTCCGGTTCTCATAGCCTTTGTTGAGGAATTGTGCCGATGGCCGACGAGGTCTTCGCAGGTGATCTGTCTCTAGGGCTCATCTAGTTGACATGGTCTCCGCTGATATTCAGGGCTGTAGAGGTCGTCTCTAGGTGCAGATCCACAATCTGGACTAGATCTGGGTGGCTACGGTGACCTAAGAATAAGAATGAAACAGACTAATATTAGCGTAGATGCCATTCTTCTTACAATGTAACAAGTACATTGGGTTTTATGAGAAGTGTTCCCGGTTCCGGTGACCTAATTAATGCAGCCTAAAAGTCCTTTAAATATTTAATTATAGAAATGTGATAGTGTGATAGAACATTTGTAGTTAATAATAGTTTACTGGTGGTATACCTTCAGTCATTTTGAATTTAAATTACCTTGACTTTTGAGATTTTTAAAAAGCATTTTCCTCGTATTATTTCTGAACACATAATATGTATAAGACAAGTTTGTACAATATGTGGTTGTAGTTCATGCATCTTTTCTGCAACGATATTTAACAAGTGATTTGTTTAACATTTACATCATGTGTGGTGCACTTGGAATATACATTTCTTTAACTAGAGGGTTAATAAAAAAAAAAGTTACTTGAATCATGTTGTAGATACATTTTCAAGTTGACTAGTTAAAAAAATTTTAAAAATCGAGAATCGGTCAAACATTCTGGAAAAATCGAGATTTAAATTTTTTGCCAAATCGCCCAGCCCTAGGACACGCTGATCGGATAACATTCCAATCAGAAGCGTGTTTACACTTGTCTTTTCAATGTGTATGTGGACAACATCCGGATACAAGTCGCATGTTAATGCCAAGTGTAAACACAGCCAAAGTGCATTAATGGTAAAACTAATTAAGATAATACGTTAAAATAATATGGTAAGACACACCAGCTTGCAATATCAAGTGGCAAAATGAGTTGTTTTGTACAGCTAAAAATAGCTAGAAGGGGATGAGACCGGAAGCCTTGCACATAAAATTTACAAATGGCCACGCCCACACTTACAGGAAAAATAAGGTGGATAATCAATAAATATTTGGAGTCTGCTGCAGTGCATTCTGGGATTACTTTCTCAGTAAAAGATACATGCTGCCTTAAAATTTGGCTAAACAAAAGTATCTTTTGAGTAAGTAAAAGTAAAGAGGCTGCATAATTAAGTTTGCTACATTTTGGAATGTCTTCATGTCAGGAGCTTGCCAGTGATGCCTTTAAATGCTGCCTCTGTGGGACGCTCACAGGGTTTTGGAACGAGCAAATGCATGTGCGATATTTCCCTCCTGCTCTCTCGTTAGTCTTGTGAACACACACCGACTCTATCATTTAGCCATCAATTTGTTTATCTACGCAGCCGTTTGCCAAGATTAGCCCATAAACTGTGACCGCCTGTCACAATTAGCACTAACCCAGTCAAACTCATTTCACTTCCGCTCGATCACAGATAAAACCCTCTTCACACCCCCTATGCCGCACATTTCCTCTCATTTCCGTAAATATTTTTTTGTCGTGTTTTCTAGTAAAAACACAGAAATGTCCTTAAAACTATAGATTTACTTGAGAAGCAATTCTGCCCTCTAGATGTGTGCCAAAACAGAAAGCACGCATCCTGGAGAGGGTACAAGCCCATTGTTGAAAATTAGGGCAGACAGGTCTGACCAGGCCCCTTGTCTGCCGTTTTCAGTACCGTAAATGTTTGTCACCATCAGCAGGTTTTCCACCCTGAGTTTGCAATGCCGAGCTCGTTGTGCAGGTGTGCAAGTTCGAATTTCTGCAGTTTTGTCATTATTGTTTGCTTGGACGTCTGTATGTCGGTGGGGGGTCGGTGTCTGTCTCTTCCTTTTGGCTGAGCACACATGTCTGAAGGGCTTCTCCCCTCCACTGAACTCTTCCCAATCCCTCCATCCCTTGTTTCCAGAGAGGCAGAGACGTGGGGGAGCTGCCGTTGTTGCCACTCCTGCTCCGACCCAGCTTGTCTCCTAGCAACAGGGCTGTTTGGTCCGGGGCCTGGGAGTGGAAGCAAGAGAGAAACAGTAGCAGAAAGGAGAGAGTGTTGAGGGAGAGATTAAAATGGAAAGAAGGAAAGCTGTAATTATCCGGTGTTACTGGAAGGAACGAGGGCCTGGAGAGATGGAGTGAGGGAGAAAGACAGTGAGGTTCTGGGTTAGAGGTGCTGGTGTTCATGGAGGGGGTATGTGAGAAATCATGGGAATAGGGGAGGTAGAAAAAGTGTGAGGCTTTAAAAACAGCACAAGCATCCACTTATAGAGGTAGAGGTGGAGTGAAGGAATAATTCCCCTCGCTCATTTTGTTCATCTGCTCATTTCAAGCAGTTTTTCACTGTGTCTGAAATGGTGCCCTCCTGCCCGGTCTTTTAATGGAAATTGAGTAATGTGCAAAAAGTACACAAAAACAACACTAAAATCATAGAAATGTTAAAACTGCCCAACAATATAAAAGTGAGCTTTTATGATGCATTGTGGGTAAAATATTTTTATAAATGTATATATTTTAAACATTTTAACATTTGGTTAATTTGACTAGCATCTACCAAACGATGAGTGCATTTACACCCTAAATGCTGTATTGTACGCATTGCCTTTTGATGTCAACCCTTTTTACCCTTTTTTTAAAGTTGATGAACATTGTTCTTTTTCTTGTTTTTATGACCCTATCAGACGCAAATCTTTAATAACAACAGTGTTTATTTATTGGTTGAGAAAATGAAAAAAAAATGCACATTTATAAAACCGATGGTACCTCTGTCAATCGCTCCATGCAGTAGTGGCTGCACAAGTAAGCGAATTTCTATCGCAAGTACAATATGGATGCCACAATTAACGGAATAATCGTTCAAAAGCGCGCACAAAATGGTCAAAGTTCCACCTTATATTATTCTGCCTGCTTAAAATGCATTTTTTTTCTCTACATGTTATCTTAAGGGTTTTTCCCATTATTTTAATTTTAGTTTTAGTATAACATTATAATACAATTCATATTTTTACTTTTTTTATAATTTAAAGAAGAAACCAATCCAATGTATAGTTGACATTTGAGGCTTAATACTAAAGAAAAGCACTAAAAGTTTTTCAGTTAGAGAGTTTTCAGCTTGTTTATTCTCATATAAAAATACAGCATGCAGTTGTATGTAACCCCTGTATAAAACATATTTCAGGGGAAAGTGGTAATGTAATTAGTAAATCCGCAATAAAGTTTCAAGGGAATAATCGACAATTATGATTTTTGTCATAATCGTGCAGCCCTACCATGCAGATACCATTTGTGTTCTTCCAGCCAAACACAGCACAGGATTGTGGTATATCACAGACAGCGAAGGATACATTTATGCTACTTTTTAAAAAAGTAGACAGGACATTATGATGCACTCCCCACCAAGGTTTTAGACAGCCATTATGTCTTCATTTTTGATGCAATAAAGTTCCACTTGATTTATATCCATATATGTGATGCCATGTTGCAGTGGCACAAAGCAAATGCTAATATCGGGCTGTGAGCATGTGTGCAGGACAGCCTGCTTTTACCCTCTCAGGGCTCGGTGACTTTGACCCCATACAGGCATTGGGGGAAGGGGGATCTTTCTCTGCCCTGTCCTCAATGCCTTGAGGTGCGCCCTGTGTGTTAGTATGCAGAGAGTATGTGCGCGAGTGTCCTGTCTGCTGTGCCTGAAGGTGCTGCGCTGACCCCCTCCCTCCCGTGTCCCACATTGGCGCGTGTGGTTGGGCTGCTGCTGTCACACGCACTATCGTCCCAGGCCGCTGATGTGCCCCGCAACGCTGGGAAAAGGGGGGTGGGGGTTGAAGGCCGGGCGGCATCATGCTACAGCAGCATGAATCTCTAACACACACTCACACACACATTGGCAGAGCCTGGCACACGTGTCCTATCTCCTGAAGTTAATGTAGTGGAGTGGAATCCAGTAGTAAACATGTGTGAGCGCATGTCCTATTACTTCAACGGTTCATCGCGTGTCAGAATGCTTTCCTAGTTTCGTGTTTAGCATAGAACTATTCATATACCACATCATGATGATTTGTAAGGGGAATATATGTTATCATTAACGCTAAAATTATGGGAGTCGGTGAGACGCTACTTTGCCTATACACCCTTGCTGCCATGGTAACCCCGTGGCCCTGTAGCGGGTGGTGGAGGGGTCTAAGTGGGGGATGTGGTGGTGGTGAAGAGCATCACTGCATGTGACGCGCGGCGGTGAAAGGAATAGAACATGCCGATGGTGATTTGAGTTAGCTAGACCAGCTTTGACTTGGAGAACCTGTGCGTGTCACACGACCCTGCTGCCCCACACACCTACCGATGAGGCTGGCAGCAGTTACCGTGGTAACGAGGCTGGCCCTCCGATGGGAGCTGGATCCCCAAACTACCATTTACTGCTCTAAACCTGATTCTATTACAGAGCAATGTTTAGGGGGAATGTTTCTCATTACTTTTAAAACACATAGGTTCATAGTCTTACTTATTACACAACATACCGTGTATGACCAATACTACATATATATCATATAATATATTATATATATAGATAGTTATATATATATATAATTTATAATGATTAGATTTATTTATGGATTTTTTGTTTTAAGGCATATATGTATACTGTATATATATATATAATATATATTTTTTTTTTTTTTTTTTTTTTTTTGATGATAATACTTGGTATTCTGGGAGGGTAAACTTCAAGTACCAAAGCATATTTAATATGATCATCAAACTGTGTCATAGTTATTACCATCTGAACCATGGTTATGCATAGTAAATATTTCAAAGTAATTTTCAAATGAAAAATTTTTTTTTTATTATTTGATTTTTTTTATAAAATGCCGTTAATATAGGAAAAAATCTTCCAAGATGTTTGTTTTGTGGTTATTTTGAGTGTATTGTGTCCACCAACTACCATGATCAGACCCTCTCTTCCCTGAGGGAAACCATCTCGTCTCTCCCTGTTGCTACTCATATGGAGAGGTGAGATTCTCCCCAGATCCTCTTCAGACTTCTTAAAAGTCCACCTGAGAATCTAAGCCTTTGTCTGTACTGCAGAGTTGTTTTTAGCTAGCCTTTTTAAAATCCATGTTGTTCTTGGTATTCTGAATGATTCTTTTTATTTACCCTTAATTCATATATTGTGTATATTAAATTTTCTTAATTTTCCGGTCTTTGTTCAAGAGGGACATATCCCTTGCCAGGCCATCATGGCAAATAATGTTGTTATAATGTCACAAAGAAGTAGAGGACGATCTTTTCTTCCGAATTGTGAGCACAGCCAAGATTATCAAAAAAGAAAAAAATGTTGGGCAGGACTTGGTTCTGTACATTGGATGTTGATTGGATGGAGACAGAGTTTAAGTGGATTAAATGATTGGATTAAACCGGGATACGTTACCAGAGAAGAGATCATTCCAAAACCTTTATTAAAAAATTAAACATATGCATGAATTAATCATTCACAATAGCATAAAAAACATGCATTTACAAAATAGACATGTGAATTTCATTTCATTTTGACTCGTTATGTAAAAAACAAATATATATTATATGAAATGGTTTTTTTTGTTTTTTAAATACATGCACCTATTTAACAAAAAGACTGCCACTGTAATTTTGCCACTAGGCCCGTAGCAGTTGACCGTCTAGGCTGGTCTCATAGGTGATCTTTTGTGATTTGCGACTTAATTGGCAAAAGGTCCCATCCAAATTGTATACATAAATAAATTAGCTTTAAAGTCTTCTATCCTTTACTGCTAAACAAGGTTTTCTATCCTTTACAGCTAAACGTGAGTCTGGTATTGAACACACACACACCTGTTCTGGCATTCTTATTTCAACCAGTCACACTGTACAGAATGAAACTATTTTAATATTAAACCTGTTGAACGAAGTAAAAATCATTTAACAAAGGAAATATATTTCAAAAGATAAAATAGGCATCTCTAATCATATTACCAAAACACTGTTGTTTTACAGCACATAATTATCGCTAATATATATATAAATAATCACTATTTGACTTTAAATGTACTGTTTAGAAGTGAGAATGTGTTTGTCAGGCTCTCAAGATAATACAATGGTATAATAACATCACTTTTGCTTGTGTGAGTGCTTAAGTATATGAAGTAAGTATATCTATTTCTCGGTGTGATTTTAGTGTGTGGACGGGAGCTCGGGGCCGGAGAACTCCTCTTTGAAGAGGGTCGCTGTGGTGGAGGACTTCTATGACATCATCTATGCCATGCACGTGGAGATCAGCTCCGACCCGGCCAAAGTACCCAAACACGCCGGACAGAAGAAAACGTATAAAGCAGTGAGTAATGCAAGGAACTTCTTTCTCATAGTCTCTGATCAGACATGGAAGTATGTCTATGGTCTCGTATAGTTCAGATTTAATACCCTGTTTTAAACCGCCCTTTTTGACCGCCTTTATCTGGCTGTCACCTAAAGTGTCCCTTCCTCTGTCAGCTTGATTTATTTCCTCTGTGATTCTTATGAACAGAAGCGAGCGGCTCCTGCTGTGTGTAATCCTGGTGTGAATTGTAGCAGAGAATCACTTGCCTCTGTGAATTTGGGGTGAATCAGTCAGAATAAGCAGCATTACCCAATAAATGAAATCTGGAGGCTATGTAGGACTCTTTTGATTCTTGTTCTTTCTTCTTTCTGCTTTTATTTCTAAATTTTTTCCCTTTAGATATTCCTGCAATCTCATTCTGTATGTTTTTTGTGAAACTTTTTTCATTCAGTTTTTTTCTTTCATTTTTTTCTTTCTTTTTGCATTTATATGAGCTTTTTTTTTCTTTTTGCAGTTTTAATTTTTTTTCCTGCATTTATTTTTGCATCTCTTTCTTTCTTTTTCTTTCTTTTTCTTTCTTTTCCTTCCTTTTTTCCTTCCTTTCTTTCTTTCTTTCATTATGCATTTCATTTTTCATCATGCATTTCTTTCTTTTTTTGTGCATTTATGTATTTCTTTATGTATCTGTGCATTTATTTATTTATTTTTGTCTGATTTGTCTTTCTGAATTTATTTTCTTTCTGTATTTCTGCACTTTTGTTTTCTGAAAATGTTTTCTCTTTCTGCATTTTTTCTGTATTAATTTCTTTCTCTATTTACTGTTCTCCTACATTTTCAAATTTTTCTTATGTTCTCATGTTTTTGCATTTCATTTTTATTTCTGTATTTCCTTATATTTCTCTTGAATTGAGTATTTCTGCACTTTCTTTTCTACATTTCTTTCTTTCTCTGCATTGTTGTAGGCAGAGTTAGGGTTTAGTTTATATTTAGAAGATATATTTATGTCTGCCGTGAACATCTTTAGAACTCTATCACACATGTGCTGTCATGGAAACATAGGAAGTGAGAGTGGCATGAGCTGCTCTCACCTGGTCTGGTGGTTATGCTGACGTCCACAGGTCCAGTACTGCTGCCCTCTCTTGGACAGTTACAAAAGTGGATGTTTGCTCTCATGTGCATATACAGTCGATATCTTATACACACAAGCTATTGCATATAAATGCATAAATAATTTAGTTTTTGGTTTTGTTACATTCATAATTTCTGTGATATGTTTTATACACACGCACATATTGTGTCCTCTACATGGTTCCTTTTTCCTCTCGTGCTTGACAGCTGTTGGTCTATGAGGGGAGGGCAGGGCCTTGAGCAGAGCTTTTCTCTGGGCATCAGGATTTGTGTGCCTGCTCCTCTTAGGATCTCCTGGAGCAATCAGGGTGCTGGAAAGGAGAAAGCTCAGGTTTTCTGGCTCTTGTATCACTGCTGCAGTTTAGTTCAGCTAATGCCTTCGTAATGCACACGCGTACATGCTATACCCTCCAGCTGTGGTTTCATGGCCGCC
The DNA here is from genome assembly GCA_018155175.1 of Sinocyclocheilus anophthalmus. Lineage (NCBI taxonomy): Eukaryota > Metazoa > Chordata > Actinopteri > Cypriniformes > Cyprinidae > Sinocyclocheilus > Sinocyclocheilus anophthalmus. Next base: position 276,812 of record JADLZN010010571.1, read on the forward strand.
CATGCATGTTAGTTAGAGCCTCATGGGAGATTAGAGAGACACGAGGGACTTACAATGTGGGAGTGTACTTTCTCTATTTTTTTTGTCCAATTTGGCAGAAGGTTGGGAAGGGAGAAACTTAACCAATAAGAAGAATAGGTAATGTAAAAAAAAAAAAAAAAAAAAAAAAAAAAAACTATGATATATATATCTATATATAGAAATATATATAATTATATAGTATATATAGATATATTATATATGTATATATATATATAGGAATGTATAAGGGTTTGTTTTTTTTTTTTTGTTTTTTTTTTTTGCTGCGAGTTTTGAGAGGTTAATAATGAAAAAATGCTACTGTGGGATGTGTTGTTGCTATATTATGGTGGGTAACTTTTTTCAATTATGCACTGTATGTGAAAGAATATAAGACAATGTAGACCATGGGTATATGTGCATTTGTACAAATACATTGAGGTCCAAAAGTCTAAGACAACTAATGAAAATGCTTTTGTTTTGTTTTATTCACCAACATTACATCACCAGTAATGGTTTCACAACTTTGCTAAACTTTACAACCAATGGTATTGACATGAATGAACAATGAATGAATGAAGACTATGCACAAATAAGAAAAAATATGGATGGTGCACTTCCCTTGTAAAAGTCAATAAAATCTCAAAAAATGAAAGAATAAAAAATCATTATTATTTTCCATTTTAACATTTTGAGTAACAACAGCTAAATGGTTACTTGTGCACATCCCCTGCAAAACATTTGATGAAATGTCAAAATGAAATTAATAAACTCATAAATGAATGAACATTTTGCATAAATAAAAAAAAAAATCTAGATTTTAACGTTTTAGGTAAAAGCAGCTAAATAAGTACTTGTCCAAACCAAATCCCCCAAAATGAAAATAAATGAATAAAAAAAATGAAAAGAATAAATAATGAATACATTAATCAATAAATCAACATTTATGCATAAATTAAAAATCAACATTATTAACATATCAAGTAATAGCAGCTGCACAAGATGATTTCTTGTGCACAACCCTTGTAAACCTTATTCAAAGAGGAAATACATAAATAGTCCAACGGGTTTATAGGGTTTATTTCTTTTTGCATTTTTCTTTCCATTTTGTTAATTGTTGCTATCATTTCTTATGTGAAAACCTTTTACCATCTATTAAGCACAAAAGCTTTGGCTCTACTGAGTGTGAAATCTATGCTACTCAGAGTTTGGGTTTGTAGGATCAGTGAGTCTAAACGATCCTGATGTGAAGTTTAATACGGTTTGTGCTTGTGTGTCAGATAGCGGAGACGTATGCGTTCCTGCCCAGAGAGGCGGTGACCCGTTTCCTGATGAGCTGTGGAGATGTCAGAAGAGGATGCACATCACCCCAGTGGTGCAGAGTTCAAAGGATCGTACCAACACCACACACACACACACACACACACCACACACACACACACACACACACACACAACAGGCCAACCTGTAATACATTAGATGTAAGGGTTATGGCTTTAGGTATGAACTCCAAAGGCAGTTTGTGAACATCTCATTGACTCTGCTTCTAAAGGGTCGACAAGGTAGAAAGCATTCATTCCCATATATTTATACATATTCAAACCCATAATGCTTAATTGGATAACTCATTGTCTTTGTTAAGAAAATCCCCTCTTGTCCCTTTTGTCCCCTGCCCACCCTGTAACGAGCTCCCCCCGTCGCACCAGCCCGAAGCTAATGAAACCCCCTCTGACCACACCTCCCCCCCCCACACACACACACATCTCAACACCCTCTGATTAGGCTGAAGTCACTGGAGTGTCCTGCTAGCCTCCCCACACATTGCAATTAGCCCAATTACAGGCCTTTTAACAAAGAAAATGCCTCTGAAACCAGATTATTTCTACAGAGAGAGAGAGTGATTGTGGGTGGAATCTATTGGGGGAGAGATTTGATTGGGAAATTTTCACTTGGACGAAAAAAATAAATGGATAAAACTCCGTTTTTTTGACATTTTGGTGAAACTGCAATCCCAGTTAGTCCAACCCCTGCATTGCGGGTTACCAATCAGAAGAACTGCCCTCAAACGTCCCGCTCGCTGAGATAAACAGATAGGTAACACCTCCCGGCCTGAACTGTCAAAGCGTTGTGTCAACGTTGGGCTTAGGTTGGGTGTTGCTCATAAAGAGATCAGCTAATTGGCTTCTTGCCCATGAGGGTGGGCAGACCTCCCCCCCCTCCAGCCGGCTGTATGAAAGTTCAGTGCTGAATTATTCAGAGTAATTAATTACTGTACACTCGCTCTGTCTTTAATTGACACTCAGACTGTGGTTGATATCGGCTCATTTATTCACATTTCTGATAATATAATATAATACTATTGAGACAAAATGCCTCTGAAGTGTACTTAAGAGAAAATAATGTTGAATTAAACATTTTACGTCAAAGTACATTTTAAATCATTATGTTTTTTAATAATCTTTCGCCAGGCTTTAAAGAAGTATGCTTATATTGATGTTTTGACTAACAAACTAAAGCACGTTTAAAGTACTTAATTATAATTTTTAACTGTTGTGTGTTATTTGATATTAAATTTAAAGATAATATATTGTACTTAAATTGTAACTTTCTAAACAAATATTTACAAAATAATTATACATTTATTTAAAATACATGACATACAAGTTTCAGTTCAAATTACATTTAAAGTTACCATGTTTTACCATGCTTCAAAGACAGCGGAAGTAATTATGAAATTACATGTAAAGATGTCCTACTTAAGTGGTCAAAAATCACTCTGAAGTTCAACTAACTGCCTTTAATATAAGCGTAATCTATAAAACAATTTCATTTAATTGTAAATAACATGCAATTAAGAGTTTGGAAACATTACATTCATTATTTTCTATTTATTTCCATAGTAAGCACTCTTTTTAAATGAATGCTTAAGTTATTTTCATAAAGGGTGGTGCTAACTATTAGCTTCAGTAATTCATGCTAGCTTGTTTGTGTTTTTTTGTAGTCTCAGGCGAAAAAATTATTGAACAACTTTATCAGCGTAATAAACCTGTCTTTTTAGCGTCCTTACAAAACTGGAAATCATCTGAAAATCATTTTTGCCTTTAACCATTATTATGTTGGTTTTAGCGGTGATCTAGTTCCTTAAGGATTTATTTTAGTTTGTTGTGGTAAATCCACATGAAATGAGAAAATGGGTGATCAATACACAGCGAACAGCTCATCCATTACCATGTGTATGTGTGCGTTAGATTATCAGCAGGTAATGGGTTGCTTCATGGCTCTTTTAACTCAAAGCTGATAAAATCCATAAATGAGAAGGCTGTTATATGACTAAAAATGCTTCCACATTCATGAAGTCTAAAGGAAATTGTTGGGAATTCCTTATGTTTTAGACCACATGAAACTCATTAGGACCATATACTGTCAGTGCACTTAAAATTGAGTGTATATGTGTGCATAAACACACACAACCACACGCTAAACAAATCAGGCATAATTATTGTCAATGTCAGAAGCATTATCATCATGATCTTCACACAAACATTCACAGTGGTTTTTCACACAAATCACAGGACATCACTACAGTGGCTTTGGATGAAAATATAACAGCTGTGGGCGGAGAATGGATTTAAATTTCTACACATTCCTCTATGCATATTAATGTAATTTGCATATGGATTTTTTTTTTATAATTAGGCCTTTGTTTGGCATTGTTAATCCAAGGCAGAAGTGTGCCTGCAGAAAACACTGGGGCAGATACTGCCCTCTAGTGACAGTTTAGAGAAATAACATTTACTGTACTCGCACACACTTTATATGAATCTCAGGTATAACAACAGAATTATTCACTTTACCTGTCATGATAATCATATTTGTATGGCCTCACAGTTGTAAATCTCTCATGCTTTCTCAGAGAATAACCAACCATCTACTCTGGCGGCCGACCTCATAGACTACAACATGCCCCTCACAACAACCTACTTGAAACAGAAGAAACTACAGTGCATGAATAACAACGAGCAGGTACAGCAGTCTTCACTAATATCTCTACATGTTTATTGAGCAGCATACATTCAGCGTGTAAACAGCCAAGTCTCATTTCAGTCCATCCAGATGGCGCAGAAATCATTGTGGGCGTTGCGCATACTGACAGGAGGTGTTTTAATTCATTTTGCATTTATTTATTTTTATTAGAAGGTAAAAAAATGTCACTGTTCACTATTTTCTAGCCCTAAGCTGGGTATTTCTGGCACTGTCAGTGTATTGCACTGCTTATAATGTGTAGTAATGTGAACTCTGGCACATAGGCCAGCTGTGGCTGGGTGGGTGGATGTGAGTTTGTGTGGTATAGTATTTAGAAGGAATGGCGGTTAGTTCTGTTCTAATTAACAAGTGTTCTGAGCAGCTGGCTAATTAGCTGAGGTGTGAGAAAACCGGTGAAGTGCCAATATAACGAAGGTGAGCCGTACTTACAGTCATGTACACCTCAGTTTGTACGCACAATGAAATGTGTTCAACTCAGTAGACACTTGCTTGCGATCATCATGGTTAGTCTAAAGGCCCATTCACATCAAGGACAATAACTATAAAGATAAAGTTAAAGATAAAGTTTTAGAAATCATTCTAATTCTTTTAAATAGTGAAGTCCACACCACGACTATAACAATAAAAATTGTTGACAGCCAACTAGAATACAGGAGTCTGAAAAATGACATAACTGCAGCTAAAAGGAAACGCTCTCATAACTTTGATCAACTTTCTGGCAAAGTTATGAACAACAATCTTCCAGGTGCATTAATACAATGTTCATTCAGCATTATCTGGTCTTTAATAATGTTTTCAAAAGTTAGCACAAAAACGTTATTATACATCATTCATGGAAGGTTTTATTTCAGACACATTTTGATTTTAAATGTTACTAATGGTTTCAGAAAGTTCGAGAACATTCAAAGGGTACTGTTCCTAATGTATACAAAATGATTTTTTTTTTTTTTTTTTCAAATGGACATGTTCCATAACATTTGCATAATGTTACAAAACAATGTTTTTAAATCATTTAAGAAACTGGACATTTTGAACATTAAAAGAACATTCAGAAATATGTCTCAGAACCTATTGGGAATGTTAGCAAAACATTCTTAGAACACATTTTTGTTAGCTGGCCCATCGCACGCTTATAATAACCAGAACATTATCATCCGTTGGTGAGGACTCTACTAGACTGTAGTTATAGTTATTTTTAGAGTTATCGTTCTTGGTGTGAATGGCGCTTAACTCAGGAGGTTACTAGCCCACTTAACCCGCAAGACTTCATTGGTCAAAAAGCTTCACCAAAATTACTCTGCTGGTTGACTAGCTTCACTGAACATAACTATGCTGTTCCCTCAACTAGTCTGGTACCTAACCTATACACCACTAACCACTATAAACCAGCCCGGACTTGAATTCATACTGGTCTAGGCTGGCCTTTTCGATTTCAGTACACATAAATATCTCTTTAAACTCCAAATTTTGGTTTACATTTTCCGGTTATGGTTTACTGAATGCAAGACAAGACATGCCGCAGTGCGATTTCATTATTATTATAGAATCTGCCTGTGCACTGCTGTTGTTTGCTTTCTATACTGTGAAATTCTTCCAAGAGTCTCTTACATAAAATGCCCTAATATAAAAGCCCATGATGTTCAGGACTCTGTTTTGAATCCATACCTTGTTTTCATGTATCACTGTATTCATTCTTTGTGTGAGAGTGTTCGCTTTGAGAAAATTGTAGGGAGCAGACAGGAAATGGTGTGTGTGTGTGTGTGTGTGTTGTGTTGGTGTGTGTGTGTGTTGAAATTGTCATACAGCAGTTTGGGGTCTCTTTGGGTGGGGCATGACAGGATAAGCGGATGATGAGCTGAAAGCGCAAGAGGCACTATCAATAAAAATATGCTACTGTACAGTATGAAGCTAGCTTTAAACACATGAAAAAACTGTACCTAGTCATTTAAATAGGGAATCTGAGCCTGTTCCACCTCAAAGGTTGACCGCCTCAACTGTGTAACAATTAAAATCATACAACTATTTAAAGTTATGTTTTAGTTTTATAAAAAAAAAATCTTGACTTAATGGGAAATATACATTTATAATTAACTACATGTGACAACTACAGTAAGCCTACAGTACTACTACAGTAGCCTGTACCAAGTTACTGCTTAATTTAGACAAAACATTTTTATTTGAATTTTATTTCATTTTGAAGTTCATTTATTTTATGTTCATGTTCATTGCGTTAAAAAATAACAACATCAAAAATCAGGGTTTTAAACAACATTTAGTCATTTATAGACAAAATATTGATAACATGGTTGCAAGAATTGAGAATCTAATTCAAAATTAAAGTACATTCAAAAGTTTGTGGTTGGTTAGATTTTTGTAATGGTTTTTCCTGAAAAACGTCTAATGCAAACAAGCATGCATTATTTGATAAAAAAAATACAGTAAATACAAGAATATTGTGAAATATTTGTACAATTTAAAATAACTCTTTTCTATTGTAATATGTTTTAAAATGTAAATTATTCCTGTGATGCAAATCTGAATTTTCAGCATCATTACCCCAGTCTTCGGTGTCACATGATCCTTCAGAAATCATGTAAATATGATTTGATGCTCAGGAAAAACATTTATTATTATCATCAATGCTGAAAATATTTGTGCTGTTTAATATTTCCGTGGAAACTCTGATGCATGTTTTTTCACGATTCTTTGACAAATAGAAAGTTCAAAACAAAAGCATTTATTTGAAATAAAAAAATGCAAAGAATCGTTCACTTTTGATTAATTAATGTGGTTGCTGCAATAAAGTATTTATTTATTTTTTTTAAATTCCAATAATTAGTAGTGTAAAATTAAACATTTCATATCATTACATTTGAAAGGATTAAGCTTGTGACAATCACTTGAAGGATAACCCCCACCTTTCATTGTTAAAGGTCCTATTTTGTACCTTATTTGCAGAAAGTACCAAAGACAGATGAAGAAAGGCAGAGTAAGAAATAGAGACTAAGTACTGAGAAATAGAAATGGCAAAAGAAAACCGAGAGAAACACATGGCACAGATAGGCAGAATAATTAACAAAGAGGTCGTTGGATGAGCATAGGAGTGAGAGCAGAGGAGCAGAGGATGTGGCAAGGAGGCTGGTCGGCCCAGCAGGACGCATGTGTCCAGCTCAATTCAATAAAGAAGGAAATTAGCAGCATCCTTCCTGCAGGCTGCAGACTCCCGGCTCTCAGAGGGGGGATGGAGGAGATTAAGGAGAGGGGGAATGTTCATTATCGTTTATGGCCTTTTTTTCTCCATTTGCTGTATCTCCTCTTCAGGACACTCATTTCATTCTCTCTCCTCCTTTAGCTCTCTCTCTTTCTCCCTCCCTCTTTCTCTCTCTCTCTCTGGGGAAAGGTGTGAGATTGTCAAATATTCTAGCAAATTAGGCCTACTGTAGTCACATAGAAAACAGAAGATAGATTTTATTCCATCTATATTCTTACTGGCATTAAATGGATAATCAATGTTTTCTTTTATGTGATAGTCAGCTTTGCTGAAAAAATAGCTGCTGTATTTGTAAATGTTAAATGTATTTTTTTTCCATTGTCACTCTGAAAAATTAGCGGTGTCACTACTAAATTTAATATGGCAGAGGTGGCAAGTCTAGCAGTGTCAGTGAATGTGAATGTGTCATTTGTTCTTATAAAAGCTGTATTGTGCCATTTTGTCTGTAGGTGGCAGATTTACCAAGCAATTCATTCTGCTAACTAACAATCCAACTAGCTGAACAAAGTTGCTTTGTAATGTTTTGGTGGTTTATTCCAGATAGTCAGTTAGTGGAAACCGGTGGAAAAATTCATTTAAAGCCTCAAGGACATTTATGTTACAGCGACAGATTAATTTAATCTATTCATGCTGCTTTTGATTTCTTAGAATTTTATTTTAATGGCTACTTAATGACAACAATTAGTAAGTATGCATTTGCGTCTTCAAAAAACAACAACATTACAATAGCCAGTTCGCAATCACACAGTTTGTAAACCGACTTAAAAGACAATGACTCGCATTGTCCTCTCGCATTGTTGTTAATCTATTTCCTAAAGTCAGTCTAAATATAACATCCAGACTTTTGCTTCTAAACACTGGAATGTGCAGTTTGCATTATGAGCCATGAATTGTACTTTCCGATTCTTTTGAATGTATGTGCTTCTCCTGAGGGCTCCATTAGTGACTCATAAATCAAAGTATGCATATGGTCATGCACTTAGATGTTCACTGGGTAATTGAGGACAGTATCAGGATGGAAAGTTTACTGTATTGATGTATTGGAATAGAAAAAAACTAGACTGATTCTTAGCTGTGTTCCTTGGTTTTTCTTATTACTACCATATAAGCCTTCAGTATGCTGAGACGGTGCTTCTTTTTAAAATGAAAAGGTGATGTGGTCTTGCTTTAGCAAACAAATGCTTTTATATGAATATGGATTTCTAGCACAAATGTTGCATTTACAGTGGAGAAGATGGAGGCATAAAGAGCGAGGGGAGGGGATGTGAACTGCTGTAAAGTGGGTTTTGGTGATTCTGTCCCTCACTGTACAGCACTCATAGCGGGGCGTGACGTCAGCGCCGCTAGCCCCGCCTCCGTCTTCAGGGCTGCTAGCTGGAGAGAGTCGCGACCGCAGCAATATTGTTGCAATATTAAACGGATAGAGAGAGTGGAGAGGGGCTCTGCAACGAGGGGGATCTTAGAAGAATATTACAAACAAATTGCGTCCACCAGTGAAGGTAAGGATTCAATTAGGCTGGCATTAATTCATTATCCTTAAATAGCAGGTTATTATAGATTTCCCCTCAGCAGACTAGTGCTGCAAAGAGCGTATGGGAAGGTCGTTATGTTTATTTATTTGTTCATTAGACTTTTAATACGGAGTTACGTCGTTGTACATTTAAAGTTGAACAGTTAAAACGACATTGCCGTTGTTTACCGTGGCGTTTAAGCTGTAGAAACACGCGACGCGTTTGGCGGTCAAGTTGAACAGTGTGTTGACGGAATGAAGTCGTGTTATTTTAACGTCTGTAGCGCGTCGCGGTCGCGAAACCTTGGCAACAGGAGTAGCGTCCATTTAGATTGTTATCAGTAGTCAGTATTTCTTTCTGAAGTATTTTAGTCGTGGCTGTCATTTGTTGATAAATATGCGCTTTTACACGCTTGGTGTATTATTGATAATGCATACATGCTGACAGCAGCGTGTTATTACTTTTTTGTTTAGTTAGTTAGTTTGTTCGTTTTATTTAACACTTTTGAGTAACCACATTGCAGAAATAGCCCATGCAGTACTGTCAGTTGGGTTTATTTAATATGTTAATAACAGGTTATCATGCATATAAGGTCTGTATAAAGAAAAATGATTACATGCACATAACATCTGAAATAAACAACAGAAACGTGTAACTTAGGTGTGTGTGTGAGACCTACATGTTGAGGTTTGGAGTCATTTGATAGTCATTAATCAGTGTGGCCCTTAATCTGTGTTTGAACTTGTTTATAGATCATGACATTATTCTAGCTATATGAAAATATGCATCATAGAGTTATGAGTTGATGATATAGTATGACAATGGGTGATGCAGTGCATCAGAGTCTCTATATGTTATATGAATGGGTTTGGGCATTTAACTTCAGGAATTCTGTGATGGATTTGGGCAGCATATGTGAAGAAATGCATGATTGAAGTTTATCAAGTGTATAGTCAAGATATTAAAGCTTTTTTGCGGAATGACGATAAACATACATTTATATATGGTAACTTTTTTAACCCTAGCAATTTTTTTTTTTTTTACATTTATTTATTTTTACCTTATATGCTTATACAATAGATGCTGTTGTATCAGGATATTATTAAATAATTCAACTGTTTTCATTTGAAAACTTTTTTTTTAATGTGTCCGTGTCTTGAAATGTTTTGTTGTGGGTTTTTCCCCGGATCTGGCAAAGCTGGTTCTGCAGGCTATTGTTACTGTACGTTGCCAGAAGGTCTGAAATCAGAGAGCAGCTTACTAACTTACAAATCTCACAAAGTGCTTTTTGCTTTACTTTTGCTTTTGTAGTGCTAGGGTTTCGATGTCTCTTTTAGGTTTGTACTGCCACTTGTTCTTGCCTCACTGCTGATGACACTTAGCTTCCAGTAAATAAAAAATTCTAAATAAAATGTATTTCATTCTTCAATAAACATTCACACTATTGTGCACAATTCACATGTGTACAGAGACGGAAAAAAATATTATTGCAAAGAAAAGAAAAGTTCACGTTGCTCCACCTTGGCTGTCATTTTTGTGTGAATTATGTTTTGTGCAGTTAATAGATGGCTCAGCAGTTATTCCAGTGTTGTTTCTGTCTCTTCTGCTCTTCTGTGCTTCCGGCAGGTGGTTTTGTAGACTGATGTGGGCGTCTAAGAAACGAAGCAATGTGACACTGAGTCAAATGCCAAAATTCACATTTATTCTTCCATTTTTTTAACATTTTCTAATCCTTATCCTGTAACTCCTTGCTCTGCTTCTTTTTCTGTATCACTCCCATTTTTAGCAATGGCACACTACCCCATTTTTTCTATATATATATATACCGAGTTGCACATATGGCTATTTAAATGTCTCTTTTTGGTTTTTAAGTTTAATGTCCATGCAAATTAACAACACAGAGGTTTTTACAAAGGGTTAAAGGCTTTAAAACCGCCTTTATCATCCTCTGCCTTCTGCCAGAGCTTCACAAGGATAAAGCCTACCAAAATAAAATCACTTTTTCTGACCCCCACGTCAGCCTGTCCAGAAGAAGGGAAGCTCCATGAGCCATAATCCCTCCCTAAAGCCAAGCTGTTCGGGCCGAGGATCTCCCTCGCTCCTTCTCTCCCTCCCCCTTGTGCACCAGCCATTTAAATAGTCGAACTCATCCTCTCCCATCCCTTTTTTTCGCTCCCTTCCGCTTGCGTTCCCTGTTTCTCTCCCCCTCTGTCCTTTCTCAGCTCTGGTTTTCTGAATCTATTGTTCTTTGTATTGTCCCTGTGGTATTCCTATGACTGTCTCTTTGCTCCTTCATTCTCTGAGAGGGTCTGTACCATCCTCTGCTCTTCCCCAGCCATTACAAGATGCATCAAAATTCCCGTCTGGAGCCTTGAGATGTCTCTTTCTCAGCTCCACTGTTTCAGTGTCCCATGGGTCTGTACGGCCACTTGTTCTCGCATCATTGCAGATGGGACATACCATATCTTAAAGTCAACATGAAATTAAAATTGACACAATTTACTTTATTAATAAGCATTCTTAATGAGCAAATGTTTGTCTTTGTAATTGTTAAACCATCATGTCACCAAGCCCTCATGTGTAATATACTCTATTGTTCAAACGTTTAGAGTCAGTTTTTTTTTTCTGAAAAATTTATACTTTTATTTAGAAAGGGTGCATTAAATTTATCAAAAGCGACAGTAAATACATGTTTAATGTTACAACAGATTTTTATTTCAAAAAATGCTTTCTTTTGAACTTTCTATCATCAAAGAATCTTAAAATAAAGTAATAATGGTTTCACAAAATTTTCAACATCATTATAATAAGAAATGTTTCTTGACCACCAAACCAGCATATTAGAAAGATTTCTGAAGACACTGATTGTAATATTTAAAATATAATTAAGAAATATAATTATATTTTTACAGTATTACGTGTTTACTCTATCAAAATAAATGCAGCATGAAGCTTACGAGGCCTCTTCAAAAACATTAAAAAAAATCTTACCCCAAACCTTAGTAGTATAGAATTCATACTGTAATATACATAGTGTCCATTTTTCACTCTCTAATCAATTCCTTTCCTAATTTTGTTCTTTTTGAATAACCTGTTTCAGAAATATGTCATATTACAGGAATACATTGGGTTGCAAATGACGTTGCGTATCAAATTAAAAGTTTCTTTATATTTTCTCCAGGCTGTTTTTGATGTCTTAGCATTACGATTGCCCCAGTAGCTGCAGCTGGTTTGAGCTTAATTATTTCTGAGCATCTATGTACATCTGTGCCACCGAGCAATCTTGTCATTACATCCAAGTGCCCAAACGCAGTAT
>JADLZN010010572.1:0-104561 GCA_018155175.1 Sinocyclocheilus anophthalmus
TGCAGTTATGTGTGCCTCACACATGAATAATAAAGTACAGTATTACACCTTTAATTTCACTCATCGAGTGAAACACAGTAATGACCACCAGGTTTCTAGGCTTGTATATATGCAGTCAAAGTGTGGATGAATTGCTTCAATCTAATTATAATCTATAAGGCCTTTATGCTGTAGAAAGAGGAGCATCACTCAAATCTACCTTGATATAACTGTACTGAGATTTCTTCTTCAAAGAAACAAATTAAACAATACTGCAATTTAGTGATTTCTTCACTAAAGCATTATACATTATAGTACAGTTTGGACCTGCCGCTGAGCTGAGATTCAGATTTACGCTTTGTCAAGACAGATTTATGTTTTAATACTGAAATTAGGGTTTCTTTGCAAAATATCAGATTAACCTTACACTAATATCATTAAGCTTGAAATACATAAAGACTCTTCCAATCATCATAGCGGTACCAATTCAAGCCCCTACTTTATCTGCATTTAAACAAGCCAGCAAATAGGGACACAACAGTGCATCTGAAGTCACGCCCTATTCTAACCTGGACTATCAAGCACATACTTTTAGGTTGACAGTGTTTTAAACTCATAACTTTCGTTTTATCATCCCCGCATTCTCCACCAAAATCTGTAGCAAACCAGCTCATGGGAAATATGAATAATTAATCATAACTAGTAATAATTAATTATGAATATTTAGATCCGCTGTAGATATTTAGCTGACCTCTCAGGGTCAACCGTCTTGTCAATTCTTAGAACGTTAATTTCAATTCTAAGAAACGTTAACTTTCTTACTGTACAATTCTATAAAAGCTTGTAGCATAAATCTGCATGATTAAGTGACTCAGTTATGAGCAAACAATGAACCACGTCAAGTGTGATACAAGTAAGGTTTTATTAACCACATAAACACTTAAACTAGTCTAACATACTACATAAACACATACACTGGTCTAACATCCTACATAAACACATAAACTGGCCTAACATACACACACACACATACACACACACACGCTACCGTTGGTATAGGAAAGGGTTAAAGCTTAACTCAGTACAGAGAAGAGACATAAGGAATGAAATTATAGAACCATTTGCATATTCAGCAGATCTACAACTGAGGGAAACGTCAGATTCTTAGTTCAAACACACCTTTGTAAAAAGGTGCAAATCATACTTCATGTATCATTAATAAGGCTAAGTTTGATACTTGCATGTCTCATCTGTCTGAAAGAGAGGTTTGATGTAATCTGAAGTTTCCAGTTGATCTTTGCTGAATTTGGTAGATGAAAAGAACCAGTTTTGAGTCAGAGAATCTTGATCAATGGAAAGGTCGAGGCCGAAGCCTGGCACGTAACTTAGGATGTTCTGGAGCGTTGGAACTCACATCTTATCGAAAACCTAACAGAACCACCGACTGGGAGGGTCCCTGGAGCGGGGCCTTTAAGGTCGGAGAAGATCCAATGAGAAAGATGGAAATTCCAAGCGGGAGGTGGCAATTGCTGGAGGGTTTTACGACCCTTTGTCTCTAAGCATGGTAATTTGCAAATGGACTTGAATCGAAATTACTAAAGATTCTCAGGACCCTAATATATATTGCCTATGTACCAACATATAATATACACGCTTGTTTCGATCATAAGAAGGCGAATTCATAGATCCTAAACATGGTAGGATTACATATAGGAAAGATGACAGGAACGAGTGGTTCCATCGTAAGCCTGCATAAAACAGTATAAAATTTCAAAGACAACATACACCATGACCTGGAGGATACACTGTTCATTCAAAGAAAGGTTTTCCTATGATTTAATAAGAGAACAGTCCATTTCTCTGCTTTGCCTCTTGCTTAGGGACATTTTTCCCTTTTCCATTCCATGAGGTCGTAACGTATCTGGTTCAGTGTGCTATGGATCCAGGGGCCTGTTCGGCTTCCTGGGGTGTTACGGAGTATTTGTTAAATATAGCTAACAAAATATATATTGTGTGTTTGAGTGGTCCAGACACTACAACGTGCAAGTATCAAACTTAGTCTTATTAATTGATACATTAAGTATAATTTGCACCTTTTTACAAAGGTGTGTTTGAACTAAGAAACTGATGTTTTCCTTCAGGCTGTAGATCTGCTGAATATCAAGTGGTACCATAGCTTCATGTTTTATTTCTCTTCTCTTTACTGCCTAAGCTTTAATCATGTTCCTATACCAACTGTATGTGTGTGTATGTGTATGTTAGACTAGTTTATGTGTTTATGTAGTTAATAAAGTCTTCTAGCACACCTGAGGTTGTTCATTTTTTGCTCATAATCGCAGTCCCTAATCATCCAGATTTTTGCTACATGCTCTGTGTAGTATTGGAAAACACAGTATACAGTAAGAAAGTTATTTCCCTTAACCAGGAAATGAACGTTCTTAGAATTGACAGACAGTTGACCCTGAGAAGTCAACTAAATACTTACAGTGGATCTAAATATTTATAATTAATTATAACTAGTTATGATTAATTATGCATATTCCCACTTTGAGTTGATTCGCTACATCACTCCAAATTAAACAGCACCAAAAGTCGTTGGTCACATCCAGTGTAGATAGCCTTGCGTCTGGTGTAGACAGTGTATTTAAAGACTAGAAAGTAAGATGAAGCATATCTTGCCCTTGGATTTACCAGTACAACACCAGTGTGTGCCTCAAAATATTAGCTTCTGACAGTATGAAGCTGAAAAAGTTGAGACGCCACTTACATACTTCACATCACAAGCACAAAGAGAAGTCTGTTGAAGTTGAGAAGTTGTAGTACTGTATTAATTACAATGTTTCAATAAATCCTATAGTATTTTGCAAGCAATGTCATGTCTGAGACTGTCTTTTTGGGTGCATGTAAGTGAGGGGCTTGAAAATATTTTTCTCTACAAAAGGGAGGTCCGGCAGAAAAAGTTTGTAACGATATTTCACAGACAAGAATTCATTTAACTCATGTGCAGAAGCTTATTAGAACAAAAGCACTGGAGAAACAGGCAGGTAGCAGTAAGTGAGTTTCCCAGGTTAAGTTAACTCTTCTCTTATACAGTCGTTTCATCTTGGGTTACAACTTAGGCACACAGTAAATCATAAATAATATTTAGAATCCCCAGGTAGGCATGGCAGGTAACTTAAACTTCACTTAAATCTGAACAAAAGCAGAGGTAAATATCTTGAGGTAAACAGAACTAAGGAATCACATAATATCTTATCTTTCCTTCTAGGACATAAAGAACACAGGTAAGTCTATCTTTCACAGGGAATCATAGAGAACGACTATCCAGATGAACAAATGGATCATCAGGTAGGTTAACACAGGAAAGAAACTATCTTAAAAATCTTCCAGACAAGAATCAGAAACCCAGGTAATTGGATGTGGGGGGGGGGCGCAGTGAATCTTAATTACTGTGCGTTACATTTTTGATCATGACCATGTCGGTCAGTGACTTATATGTCCAAGCCATGTGAAGATGCTCAGGACGTTGACTGTCGGTCACTTGACTTATGAAAACACTGACAGAGTGCAGTTTAGTTTGCTTTCGTTTTCATTTCTCCTTTAGTGATTCACTTCAATCAAAATTTTCGCAATACAGCCCTGGCATCACAGAAACAGCGTGATTTTCAAAGTCGGTGCTCGCACACAGACGGGGTGAATTATGAATGACGTGTGAAAGTTCTGTTACAAAACGATGTTGTTACGTAGCCTCCGGTAGCTTTAAGTGGTATAGCAAAATCCTTGACCTTTCCTATGGTATACGGCGTATACCTGCTATCCCGTAGACTACACCACTGAATGGAACGATAAAATAACGTTATTAACCGGTTAATGGTCATTTCAAATTTTCGATTCTGTTCGGAACCATAAAATTGTATTTTGTTTCTGGTTCTGTTCCTGTCAAAATTTCGTTCTTTTCCAGTTTTCGTTCTCATTCCTCTTGTACCGTGTCAGAGCCCTGGGTTTGTTGTATGATTAACATTAATGCACAGACAACAGCAGGTGTTTATAGGTTGCTGTCCCTTTTAAGACCTGTGACCTGTGCATAACGAAATACAAGCTATTATTAGCAAAAAACAAACAAAAAAGTCCTACAAATTATTGAAAATAATTAAACTGTCAATAATAAAAAAGTAAAGGACAAATACAATAGAATAAAAAAACGTTTTTTTTAATGCAAGTCTAATGTATTCAGTTAACAGCTACTACAGAAATTGAATAATGTAAAATAAAACGGCATAGTCTTCACTGTAAGAATTAAACTTCCTTTGTTTCTTATTAAAGATTCAGTCCTCCAGTCTAGAGCAGCGAGTGATTTTGTCTTTTGTTGTTTGATTAATATTAAGCACACAGTCAGAAGCAGGAATAGCCCACTGTCACTTTAAGAGCCGCACTGCTCTAATTTACTGTTACACATGTATTTTCATTCTCAACTCTTTACATTTATTTATTACATAACCGACGAGGGTTCACGTGAATAATCACCAAGTGACGCATTTTGACACATTTTTGCATGTATTTGATGTTTAGGTGCACACCTTGAGCTAAAAGATGACTTACTATCAGTGTTCGGTTCCTTCGGAGTGCATACACGTCAATCTACTGAGGAACAGCGCATTTCTCTTTGGCACTTTAAACCGAATCAAACTAATCACTTAACATTCAACCACGTCCCATTTTGCAAAAGTCACTCACGTACATGATTTTGCGGATTTGCACGTGAATTATTGTTTATCTCGTATTGTAGTTTTCATATCGTTGGAGGCTGAATCGACCAAAACCGTATTTTCACTAATTGCACAGCCCTAGTTTTATCCTACTCGTTTACCTTCTGCAGCTGTTTTTGTATAATTCCACATCTGTACATGTAACGTCTGTTTATCACTACACTTCCAATCATTGTATTTCACCCTATTATCATAATCAGAATGAGCTTTATTGCCAGGTATGGTTACACATACGAGGAATTTGTTTTCGTGACAGTAGCTTCCACAGTGTAACAGAATTACAGTGACAGAACAAAAACACAGATAATCAAAGAAGAATAAAAAAATAGAACAAGTAAATAAGAAATAAAAATATACAAATCGACAATTGAATGTACAGGTATATTACAATAGACAGTTTTTTGTATGTACAGGTTCTGGGGTTACTGTATAATTATGTGTCAAATTTGAGGTGTATCCTGGTATGAGTGTTAGATAATAAGTTATAGTTATAACTCGTGTGTGTTCCACAGTTTATGTTAGTTGTTCATGAGATGGATTGCCTGAGGGAGAAACTGTTCCTGTGTCTGGTCGTTCTGGTGCTCAGTGCTCTGTAGCGTCGACCATATGGCAACAGTTCAAAGAGGGAGTGTGCGGGATGTGAGGGATCCAGAGTGATTCTACCAGCCTTTTGCTCACTCTGGATGAAAAAAAGGTAAAGGAAAAGTACAGTTCTTGGAGAGAAGGGAGGGTTGTACCAATGCTTCGCTCAGCAGTCCGGACTACCCTCTGAAGTCTTCTGAGGTCCGATTTGGTAGCTGAGCTGAACCAGACATTTATTGAAGTGCAGAGGACGGATTCAATGATGGCCGAGTAGAACTGTTTCAGCAGCTCCTGTGGCAGGTTAACTTCCTCAGCTGGCAAAGGAAGTACAACCTCTGCTGGGCCTTTTTACCAATGGAGTCTATGTGAGTTTCCCACTTCAGGTCCTGAGAGATTGTGATGCCCAGGAACCTGAATGTCTCCCTGCACTCACAGTGTTGTCCATTATGGTGAGTGGGGGGAGTGCAGGGAGATTTCTCCTGAAGTCCACGGTCATCTCCACAGTTTTTAGCGGGTTGAGCGCCAGGTTGTTGAGACTGCACCAGACAGCCAGTTCTTTAACCTCCTGACTGTAAGCAGACTTGTCACTGTCCTGAATGAGGCCGATGAGTTTGGTGTCGTCTGCAAACTTCAGGAGCTGACAGAGGGGTCTTTAGAGGTGCAGTCATTTGTGTAGAGGGAGAATAGCAGTGGGGAGAGAACACAACCCTGTGGAGCTCCAGTGCTGATCGTACAGGTGCTGGATGTGTATTTTCCCAGCCTTCACTAGCTGCTGCCTGTCTGTCAGGAATCTGGTGATCCACTGACAGATGGAGGTTGGCACGGAGAGCTGAGTTAGTTTGGGTAGGAGGAGGTTTGGGATGATGGTGTTTAAGGCCGAGCTGAAGTCCACGAACAGTATCCTCACATAAGTCCCTGGTCTGTCTAGATGTTTCAGAACATAATGCAGTCCCATGTTTACTGCATCGTCCACAGACCTGTTTGCTCTGTAGGTAAACTGAATAGGATCCAGCAGGGGTCCAGTGATGTCCTTCAGGTTGGTCAGCACCAGTTTTTTCAAAAGACTTCATGACCACAGACGTTAGAGCCACAGGTCTGTAGTCATTAATTCCAGTAATTTTGGGTTTCTTTGGGACTGGGATTTGAAGCGTTTGAAGCATGAAGGGACTTCACAAAGCTCTAGTGATCTGTTGAAGATCTGTGTGAGCTTGTAAATCCTCGTCTGCTTCATTAGTCCATCTTTTTACGTTCCTTAATACAGGTTTAGCTGATTTCTGTAGGTCGGTATAAGATGAACCAAACAGTGATCAGAGAGCCCCAAAGCTGACCTTGGAACAGAGTGATATGCATTCTTTATTGTGGTGTAACAGTGATCCAATATATTACTGTCTCTGGTGGGACATGTGATGTGCTGACTGTATTTTGGCAGTTCACGGGAGAGATTGTCTTTATTAAAGTCCCCGAGAATGATTAAAATAGAGTCTGGGTGTTGTTGCTCTGTGTCTTTGATCTGATCAGCGAGTTTCTGTAAAGTGGTGCTCACGTGTGCTTGCGGAGGAATGTACACACTTACGAGAATGAACAAGCAAAACTCCCGCGGCGAATAGAACGGCTTGCAGTTAATGAAGAGCACTTCTAGATCTGAACAGCACATCTTCTTTAACACAGTTACATCTGTACACCATCTCTCATTGATGTAAAAGCATGTCCCGCTGCCGCGTGATTTCCCCGTTGATTCTGCGTCGCGGTCTGCTCTAAACAGCTGAAAGACCGGCAGATTTAACGCTCTGTCCGGTATGGCATCATTCAGCCAGGTTTATGTGAAACACAGAGCAGCAGAGTGTGAGATATCCTTATTTGTCCGGGAGAGCAGAAGGAGTTCGTCCGTTTTGTTGGGTAGAGAGCGGAGGTTCGCCAGATGGATGCTAGGCAACGGCGTTCTGAATCCGCGCTGCCTGAGCTTCACGAGCGCGCCGGCTCGCTTCCCCCGTCTGCGCGTCCTGAAGCGCTTGATCAGCGCAGCAGCTCCCCCGACAACAATGTCCAGCAAAACATCGGAATAGTCGAAAACCGGTGAAATATCGGGTGGTGTGTACTTCCGAATGTCCATCAATTCGTCTCTGGGAAACTGGGGGGGGGGGGGGGGGGGGGGGGGGGGGGGGGGGGGGGGGGGGGGGGGGGGTGGGGGGGGGGGGTGATTGCAGGATATAACTAAAGACAGGAAAAACTAACAAAAACATAAAAACAACTGCGGAGCACGCCACGGAGGCAGCCATCACCGTCGGCGCCATCGTGCCAAAAATAAAAATAAAAATGTTGTCCTGCCTGGAGGCCCCGGTTATTTATTTGATGATTGAATAAGCTCTTGAATAGGCAGGAAGTTGCAACATGTGATCTACACAGAAAGATGAAGTCGTTTTATAATTGGTATAGTTTATTCAAATCTTCCTCGCCCTTTGAAAGCACAGACTGACATCAATCTGCCGCATTCAGAAGCCAAGAGTAAAAATGTATTTGGCCTGTTGGTGAGATTAGCTAGACAACACAAAATTTAATCTGACTATACTTTATTGGAGTTTCATTATTAGTTCAAATGAATTTGATTAATAGTTTGAAATAAAACAACTTTTCATAGTTTGTATAGGCACAACTGAAGTTACCCAATAGCACCATCTAGTGTCCAAGCAGCATGCTTTCAAATATCTGTATCTCCTAACAATATAAATATTCAGCACATATTTGCATGAATTGTAAAAACGCAAATACTACAGTGATCAAACATTTTGGTTAAAGAATTATTTTTAAGAAGTGTGTGTAAAATATGACCCCCCCCCCTACCTCACCTCTCTTCTCAAAAAAGAATCATGTTTGCTTGCTTGAAGCAACAGAGTACTTTTTATACTAAAATCCTTCATAACTCTTATATCTTGTAGGTGTAAAATTCAATTGTTAATTGATAATTAATAGCTATTGCTAACCAATTTTGTGTGTGGATGACCATGCAAACAAGCTACCAGCAAAGACCCTGCAGATGATATGCAGAATTGATCTTTAATTTGCAATTTTGTCTTTTTTTCCATAGGTTGTAACTTTGTGGTACAGAGCTCCAGAGATTCTCCTGGGATGTAAATATTATTCTACAGCTGTTGACATCTGGAGTTTGGGCTGTATCTTTGCAGAAATGGTATTTCTTTTTTTTTTAATGTACATGTCATCTTGCTTTTATTGATTGCGTATGTTCTTTTACTTTTGACACACTTTCTGGCTTTTCATACCAGATCACTCGAAGGGCTTTGTTTCCTGGAGACTCTGAAATAGACCAGCTTTTTCGGATATTTCGGACACTTGGCACTCCGGATGAATCTATATGGCCTGGAGTCACCTCAATGCCAGACTACAAACCCTCCTTTCCCAAGTGGGCACGACAGGACCTGCCTAAAGTGGTGCCACCGCTGGATGAAGATGGCAGAGACCTTCTTGGGGTAAGAGGACAACAAAGTTTATCTAGTAACATTCGATGTTGAACAGCCTCAATATTTCAAGTCTAAAATTTGAACTTCCGAATGCTGAGCAGGGATTGCCTTGTGAGTCAAAGTGTTCAGGCTAAACTGCAGTACATTGCAGCTTTGCACCAATCTGGATTGGACACCGTTTTTCATCTAGTCTTGTTGGAGACTTTTAATATTGTTGTTTTTCTTTCACTGTAGTGCTGGGCAATATGACCAAAAATCTGTATCTCAATTTTAAGATTCTGGTGGTTTTGTTTTTTCTTTACCTGACTGGAACCTTGTACAGGTTTATTGGTAGCACTTTATTTTACAGTCCTGTTCTGCGTGTACACACTATGACAATGACGTACATCTTAATTAAAATGCTTTTGTCATTTAAAATAAAATAAAATATTATTGTGTGAGAGATTAAAGGGATAGTTCCAGAAACGGACAGCAGACCAAAAATGGAAAATTTGATTTTTAGCCTGCTTACCCACCCCCATGGCATCCAGATGTGGTGAATATTGTTTCTTCGTAGAACCAACTGAGATGTTTTTCAACCGTCAGTCTGTCAGTCCTATAATGTCAGTGGATGGGAATCACGGCTTTGAGACTCATGAAACATACACAAACAAAACCAAATTAAACCCTGCGGCTCGTGATGATACATTGATGTGAAAAGATACGAAAAGATCGGTCTGTGCAAGAAACTGAACAGTATTTATATAGTTTTTTACCTCTGATGCACTGCAATGTCTGAACTGTCCTGAGCGCGTGACGCGTCTTCTTCTTCTTGCTTTACTTCGGATCGCAGACTTATAAGTGCATTACCGCCACCTATCTCTCAGATGGACCATGGACACTATCTACAATCTTCGTTTGTGTTCTACTGAAGAAACAAAGTCACCTACATCTTGGATGCCCTGGGGGTAAGCAGATAAACATCACATTTTCATTTTTGGGTGAATTATCCCTTTAATATTTTATTTTAATATAACTACTTGTACTGAAACAGCTATCTTGTGCACTAAAAATGCCTCAATGTAGATTTTGTTGAGCTTAATAGGTACGTTTACCCCTACTGTCGTTTGTCCTGTCAATTCCATGCCCCTTTCCTGAACCTGTGTCCTCATGCTTACCCAAATGAATTCATCACTGAGGAGAGAAAGGTCATGTCCAGATCCAGATTTGCTACACAACTTTGCAAAGTCTGCCAGTTCTGTGGTCTCTTCCCAGAATCATACTTGGCTCACTCCTTTTGCACCAGATCAGCAGCATCGGTCACAAATATGGGCTATGGGGTAGTGGTCTTCCATTGCTCGTGACAATGCTGTATATTCACCTGACATCCTGAACATTCTAAACGCACAAAAGCATATGAGATCTGTGGTCATTGTAAATGATTAGTTCTTCACAAAAACTTGCTATCATTTTGAACCAATATTACAGCTCTATTATTCAGCTTGTTTGGGTGGCATGCTGTTGTGCAGGGGTTATCCATTTTTTGGCAACATGCTTGATATTTAACAGCACAGTTTGTAAAAAATCTTCATTTGTATTCATCTGCAGAAAGGTCATATACAGTGCACATACTTTGGAAAGTGTTACTATCCTTAACCTTTGGCAATTTGTATTTGTATTCTCACTCTTGGATTAGATCCTCTCAAGCTATGTTGGGTTGGATGGGGACTGTCAATGGGTAACCATTTTCTGTTTTTTTTTTGTTTGGGTCATAAATTTGTTTGGGTTCAGGTCCAGGCTTTGACTGGGTTACTTTCAATAATTTGTCCCTAAGCCACTTTTGCATCATCTCGGTTGTGTGCTTAGGATGCTTTTCACTGCTTTCCACTGATTCTCAGTGGCCATATCGCAGGCTTAAATTAAATATCTTTATTCTAATCATAAAAACTCAGTAAGTTAATGTTTTCAACTAGGGAAGTACACAATTACCAGAAGACTCAATTCTCACCAATGATCAATCAAGTGTGACATGATTTGTACAGGAAGTATCAAAATTAATTTTGAATTTTTGGATTGGTGGTGATGACTGATAATCTAATTCATAGGAGATCTACCCACCCACGTCCCCTGTCCATCCTTGTTTTCGAGTGAATACCATTGAGTTCTACATCTCTACCCCACAGTTTTTACCTGGAAACAATATTGATTTTAATTTGAAAATTTCTAGTTTTTAACATTTTTTTTGTTTGTTTTTGTTTTTTCCACAGCAAATGTTGATCTATGATCCTAACAAGAGGATCTCAGCAAAGAACGCCCTTGTTCATCGGTTCTTCCGTGATGTCACCATGCCAGTGCCCCCCTTACGCCTCTGAAGTCAACTGTGATGATACTTCAGCAGCACTGGAGTTTGGGTCCACTTTCTGAGAGTTATTTCCCATTTGTTTGGAAATTGATCAGTTTTATACTATGACTTTTTATTATTTCATTATTCTAAGATGATATTGTTCTAATTAATGATTTGAAACCTAATTTTTTGATAGATTCATAAAATAGTTGTCTCTGCAACTTAATAAACTTGTTACATTTGGTTTACATTGTGTAACATCGTTTCCACATACTGTTTTTTTTTTCACAACTTTATCAAAGCACCAATTAAACAGCAACAAACGTATAACAGAATTAAATGACAGTAAGTTCTATTTAAAGCATTAAAATGGGCAGTGGGGATCTCCTGTGTGTATAAAATAGTGTTGATGCTAGTTAGCTAAGTTTAGTACAAGTCAAGCATTACTTTGGAGAACTCATTCATTCTGTGTAAAAATCCATGAGTTTTTTTTTTACTTTTTATACTTGTTTAAGCTTTTCCTTTGTGGTACTGTCTAAAATACAAGGAGTATGGTTGGATATTTATTTCTTCTTCATGTGTAGCTATGTTTTATGTTTAATATAATTTTAAGATTAAAATGTATTGCATGTAAGTAGCTCTGGTTTAGCAGTGCTGCAGTGGCAGTGAAGGGCAGGCATAATAAGTCCTTTACAAAATATATATGAGAAGAGGCCTTTCACAATCCTACTCTACCTTGAGACACCTGGAGCCTGCATAGTGAAGCTGGATTAACTGGCTGCCCAGGTTAAGTTTAGATCATGGTACCAACACACAGTGGGTTTTTTGAAAAATGAAGGTGGGTTGACTTTTACTATTGTTTACCTTATAGTAACATGGCTAATCTGCTGTGTGGGTTTTGTTCTTGGTAAAATAATCTAAAAAAAACAAAAACATAAGTCTGACTTAAAAAATGGTTGACTTTGTTACTTCATTGAAAACTTGTTCGGTTTTGAGAAATATAGCATCACATCACTTGCTCACCAATTGATGACCGCATATATGGAATATGGAGGAGAGCATAGTTACACTCTAGGGTGACCAGACATCCCGTTTTTCCCGGGACAGTCCCAGATGTCGGCTCTATTTTTAGTGTCCCGTATTTCAAAATTTCTTTAGGACTGGGTGATCAGAGCGAGTAGGAGGCCTGGTAGTGTTCTGTCCAGAGAACAGCCTAATCAAAGGTAACCAAGTATAACAAAATTACCATCCAATTCACAATTTGATTAACATGTAGTAAGGGAAGACGGGATGCTGAATCAACTGACTTTACACACCAGAAGCGCTCTCGCCGCGCGAATTCCGTTCTGCCCTTCATTCTCCTTGAGCTTAATTGTCAAATACACACATATCTGTCAAATGTCCATCGTGGTGAGAGTCATCTCACTTAATACAGTTGGTTTTGGCGTAAGTGACTAACAGGGTGGGTAACTTTTTATAATAACAGATAGTTTCGTCCTTGTTCTGATTGGGTTTGAAGCCAAGTTCGAAGCTGTAGTAAATTACTCTACAAACATACACCTATGTTTATATTAGTGTGTTGCTCAGCAACCACTTTGTTAGAACCACAACCGTTTGAGGACTGCATTGCGGACATAATGTCTCAGTACACTTTAATTGCTTTGTTTTAGTTTGTACACTTACTACTTGTGGAATAACCGTGGTCCCAGATGGCATGCGGATGTGGGCCACTTAAGGCGATGATATGGCACTGCTGGCCTTCTTATGGCCCGGACAAATGGATGTAAGCCTGAAGTGGCCCATATGTAAAACAGCAAAAAAATGGCCCAAATGTATCAAATCACATGTGGACCTCTGTAGGTAAAGATGCGGTGTTGACGGCCAGTTTGGCCAAGAATATGAAGCTGGTAAGCACTGGCGTAAATGGGTGGCTGTGAGCTTAAAGTGGCCTTAGGTGATGCCACTAATGTTGCCCAGGGTATGTTAACACGATCGGGCCGTTTTTTGGCAAAGATTATTGTCAGTGAGAATTGACTAATGTGGCCTGTGATCCTAAAGTTGCCCTTATATGATGCCCCATGTGGCCCGTATATAAAATGCCATGGAAGTTTGAAATTGTAAATATGGCCTAATAGATTTTGGCTACTTTTAGTAGGATGCAACAAAGTTAGCTGATGCAGGGTGATCTGGATGTGAGTCTTAAGGAGGCTACAAATGCAGCAATTTATTTTTTGAAACTTTTTTTAATTTTTTTTAATATGTGTACTGTGCAGCATAAAAACAGAAATGCACTATAATGATTGTACTCTTAGGCAAGGCAAGGCAAGGCAAGTTCATTTATATAGCACAATTCATACACAATGGTAATTCAAAGTGCTTTACAAAAAATAAATATGTTAAAAATTATCACGACAATAAAACAGGAGATTAAAAACTGAAAAATGATTTAAAAAATTGATTTAAGAGAGTTCAAATGAATTTAAAACAGTTAAGAATAGAAATGATTATTCATAAAATATAGTGCAATCAGTTCGGGCATTGCACAGTGCTCATTCAGTAAATTCACAGCTAAACAGATGATTTTTGAGTCTGGATTTAAATGTGGCTAATTTTTTAGCACATCTGATCTCTTCTGGAAGCGGGTTTCAACTGTGGGCGGCATAATAGCTAAAAGCGGACTCCTCATGTTTTGTGTGAACCCTTGGTATTTCTAACTGACTTGATCCTAATGATCTGAGTGGTCTGTTAGGTTTTATATTCAGTGAGCATATCTGCAATTTATTTAGGTCCTATGCCATTGAGTGATTTATAAACGATTAAAAGTACTTTAAAATCAATCCTAAGTATAACTGGAAGCCAGTGTAAGGACCTGACGACTGGTGTCATATGCTAAGATTTTCTGGTTCTAGTCAAAATTCTGGCAGCAGCGTTCTGGATGAACTGCAGCTGTCTAATGGTCTTCTTGGAAAGGCCGGTGAGGAAACCATACAATAGTCCACCCTGCTGGTGATAAGGCATGAACAAGTTTCTCCAAGTCATGACTGGAAACAAAACATCTAATTCTAAGTTTTTTGGGGGGGGGGGGATATGATATTATGCTGCATTAGTTTACTCTTTGACATGACCATGAAAGGTTGTCCTCCAGTTCACCCAGATCATCCTGGCCTGATGTTTAGTTGCAAACCCCTACGAGTCAGGTATGCATCACGCTTGAAGACTTCAATCTTTGTTCCAATGCCATGCCTTTCAGTTGTTCTTGTTTACCTGAAAAATTCTTGCACATCAACTGTTAATTTCATCATGCCATTTCTGTAATGAATCAGCTCAAAGTGGAAATATGAATAATTAATTATAACTAGTTATAATTAATTATAAATATTTAGATCCTCTGTAAGTATTTACTTGACATCTCAGGGTCAACTGTCTGTCAATTAAGAACTTTAATTTCCTGGTAAAGGGAAATAACTTTCTTACTGTACAATTTTACAAAAGCTTGTAGCATAAATCTGCAAGATTAAGTGACTCCAGTTATAAGCAAACAATGAACACATGTCGCTGCAGTGATGCGCTAGAAAAAAACCACTGGGGGGGGGGCTATAGCCCCGTCAGAATTTTGAATAGCCCGGTTTAGCCCCATTTCTTTATGAAGTAACTGACGTCATCAATATCATTTATTGTCTTAGCACCCCCACATATTGGTCTAGCCCCCACTTAGCACCGGTGGAGAAAAAATTCTGGTGCCGTGCCTGGTCAAGTGTGATACAAGTAAGACTTTATTAACTACATAAATATTTAACTAGTCTAACATACTACATAAACATTTAAACTTGTCTAACATACACATACACATGCACACACACACACACACCTACCGTTGGTATGGAAAGGGTTAAGCTTAAGCAGTAAAGATGAGATAAATAAGGAATGAAGTTATGGAACCGTTTGCATATTCAGCAGATTTACACCTGTGGGAAACATCAGATTCTTAGTTCAAATGCACCTTTGTAAAAAGGTACAAATGATACTTAATGTATCAATTAATAAGACTACATTTGAAACTTGCACATCTTGTCTGTCTGACAGAGATTCCTGATGCAATCTGAAGGCTTAAATTGATGTTTGCTGAAGTTGGTTGATGAAAAAGAAACAGTTTTGAGTCAGAGAATCTTGATGAATGGAAAACTCAAGGCCGAAGCCTGGCACGTACTTAAAGATGTCCTGGAGCATTGTAGCTCACATCTTCTCATAACCTAACAGAACCACTGACTAGAGGCGGGTCACTGATGTGATTCCTTTAAGTTATTTTGTCTGCGAATTACACTCTGCCTCTCAAGATGTGCTTGTCCAAGCGGTGAGGTTGCAATTACTGGGGTGTTTTTATGACCCTTTGTGTGAGGGCATGTAATTTTTGCAAATGTAATTCGCTTGAGGTGTTGATGCACAAACTAATAAAGATCCTTAGAACACTAATATATTGCCTATGAACCAACATATAATATACACTCTCGTTCAGATCATCAGAAGACAGTCTAAACTAACATGTTAGAATTGCATATAGGTAAGATGACAGAAATGAGTGGTTCCATCACAAGCCGGCATAAACGGTATACAATATAACGACAACATACACAATGAACTGAAGGATATGTGTGTTCATTCACAGAAAGGTTTTTCTATGAGTTAATTAGAGAAGAGTTCATTTTTATGTGCATTGTTTGTCTTTCCTAAGGGTAAATGAATTGTGAGTTTTTCTGCCCTCATTCCTTTGGGCAATAAAACCAGTGCTATCAGCATTGGTTGCCATGAAACCAGAGGCCTGTGTAGTCGCAACAACCTGGCACCCATAGTTTTATTGGGTGAGAGGTCTCTGCGATTTGTTGATCTAATGAAGAATTTGATTTGTTAAATCTATGAAGGCTGTGTGTCTGATTGGTCTAGACTCTCACAATTTGGCCTAGTGAGTCTGGGCTGTGTCATGTGACGTAAGGCTAGGAAATCCTGGGATCTCAGCATAGCTGTGATGGCAAATTTGGTTTCTTTCTCTTATTTGACTTAGTGGGAGCATATAGAGGCTAAACAAGAGCGGTGCAAGAATAAAGCCTTGTGGGACTCCGCATGTCATAGACATCCACTTAGACTTATGCTCCCCTATACTCACATAATAACCTCTCCCATCTAAGTATGACCTGAACCATTTAATAACCATGCCAGAAAGCCCAACCAAGTTTTCCAGTCTCTCTAGAAGTATTTTATGATCGGACCAGTCGTAAACGCAAGCTGATACTCTAGGTAGACCAGCACGATATTAGTGGCTGTTTCTGTGTTGTGATGCGGTCGGAAACCAGATTGAAAGTTGTCCAGGTATCCATTGGAGTTTAAGTATTTGTTCACCTGATTAAAGACTACCTTTTCAATAATCTTGCCTATAAAAGGAAGATTTGATATTGTTCTATAGTTGCTCAATATGGTGTTATAAAGATTACTCTTTTTCAGAAGGGGTTTAACTGTTCTCAAAACGTCGCGCTAAGAGGATAAAAACTGCAGCGAAAAAACCAATGCATCGGCTTAACCGCAGTGATCGATATGAGTGTCTTTTTTATATACCCCATACTCTGTATCAGTTTTCAACACACACTTTGTGGACCCATTTATCCTCTATTTAGGCTCTCTCTTTCTCCAAATTATAATTCCTGACTAAATGTATAATCAAGTTAAACATTATGAAGTTTCATTCACAGCATTTAAATGTCACGATGCCAGGATGTTTTTTTTTAATGTTCTATAACACAGACAGAAATACGATATAAAAGTAAAATGAGCTATAATATTACTAGCCTAATGTCAGTAAGAATTATTAGTCAAAACTTACTTGATTAGATAGCTCTGTTCACGCATATAGCCATATAGTTTATTACTCTAGTTATTTGGATTGGGAGGACCATACAAACAAAGACTGCTTGTGGTTAATCAAGGTAAACTTAAGCTTCTGTTCATGATATCTGCATCTGTTAAATATTCTTGAATGTGTTATCCCGGTTTCTATGGAGTAATGGCTCTTGAATGTTGAACTGTTAAATTTTCGTTTAGGACTGGTGGCTGCATCACGGCAATCTGTGCCCACGAACAGGCAGCCACGCATTGTCGTATCATCATTTTGAGTTACGGCATGGAAATCCTACTGAGTAAGTGCACTACTGTATTCGGTAATTGTATTATTCCTAGATATGTTGTATATTCATTGTGGATTATAGTGTTAAAATGTAGAATGGCACTTCCTGTTTCTCATGAAGTATGCTACTATCTTAAGTACTGTGGGGAATTCTTGCTTGAAACGTTTCTTCCAATCACTACTTGGTCAAATGTATCATATTCTTATTATCAGAAATCATGTCCAAAATGTATACTCGTACCAGAGCGGGAAAAACGCAGATCATGTGAATGATGAGATAACAGTTGAATTATGAATGGGAAGGAGAAACATTGCAAAACCCCGAGCTACAATTGGCCGAGACACCATTTGGGGTGTGTTAAACAGCATGGTTTAAATACTAGAAACACCATCAAATCACTCTCTTGGCTTTTGGTGCTCTTGTTTCTCTTGGTTCTCTTCTTCAACCCCCTTCTTTGCTCTCCTCTTTTTAGGCATAGCTTTGAGCTATGTTTTTAGTCATGTTTCTTTAGGTTTTGAGCGTGCTCTGGCTTACACGCCAGCTCCTCCAAAACCATGAGGAGAAACGCCACCTGGTCTCATCAAACTTTACTTCTATTTCTATTTCTTTATTTTATTTTATTTTCCATTGAGAGTTTCGTGTTTTGAGTTAAGTTTGCCGAACGCCGCATCTCCAAAGAGTGCTGTCTACCCTTCAACTGCATACCACAGCTCCGCGTCGCCAGCCAACACCCAACCACTGGCTCCCAAGACTGAGCTTCCAGCCAATCAGAAAAGCGGGAAACCACTTTCGGCAACCAGACAAGGAAGGAAACCACGCACACAAGAAAGCAAGTACCTCCAGATTCTAACTGACCTGGTGCAGTTAATCTAAATTTTAACCTCATTGAGGAACTCAGTGCGAGGGTTAATTAAGTGATTGATGGTTGTTCAGATCTATGCAATTGCAATTGCACATATTGCTGTAAACTTGGGATTTCACATTTTCATTCTTTTAAACTAATTATTTCCTCACTTTCTCTCTTTCTGCAACTTGTGTGTGAATGCGTGTGTTAGATTAGTTTATATGTCTTAGATTTATCCAATAAAGCCTTATTTATATTGAAAAGAGAAGTATCTTGTTTTTTGTGCTCACAAGTTAATGTCTTAAACTGCCGATCTTGTTACTATGCTAATTAATAGTGTTTTCACTATATTTTGGATATAGATATCCATTGCAGAATTGATGTCATACGGCTCGTTCACTGAATCGCTGGCCGTCTCAGTGATCAACCGTAAACAGTGATTCGGTCCTAATTCCCTTACATATTAATGGTGGCGTTCCCTTTAAAATCTTAAATGATTCCCTTTGAGCTAAATTATATAACTGTTTCCCTTACAGTAATTGGTGGAGAATGCGGGCAGATTAACCTAAATTGTAAGCATAAACCAAGTTATTTCATATTTCCATTGCCGCGGATGAAATATGAGAAGCGTCTGTTAAGACTGGTGTGTGTGTGTGTGTGTGACGTAAGCAGCGACTTGAATGCGACAGGCTGGCCCGCGAGTCCGCCTCTTCATTATTAAACTGTAGTAAGTGTAACTTCAAGTTAACATCTGAGATCGTGCAATAAGGTGGAAATTGAGCGTGTTCCTCATTTTTTTGTAATGCCTTGTTTTATAGCTGAATTGATTTCATTGCGTGTTCCAGTGTTTTCAGTCGCTATTCTCCCTGAATCTCAGTCACCGTTAGCTGAACGGAGCTAAACTGCAGTAGTTAAAAGGAAAATAAATTGGTGTATTAAGAATAGTTTTGAGCGTGTTCCTCAATCTGTTTATCAAAGCCTTATTATTCATAGTTTGATTTCAATGTGTGTTCCATTGTTATGCCATGCTATTCGATTTCCTGGGTTAAACATTACGAGATAATGCTTGCCTGCTTGTGTCTGTTCACAAAGTAAATTTAATTTCGCTTAACACAGCGTGTAAGTGAATATTAACTTTGCAACAAAAGCGAAGAAACCCTGTTGTTTAAGTGTCCACAGAAACTGGCACAGAGATTTAAAGATCTGCTGAGATCGTTCACTGTTTCCCCTCACTGCAGCAAGCGCTATTTGAATCAAAGTTAAATCTAACTCCGAACGAACCGAGAGTTTAAGCGCCACATCGCAAAATCAACCAAAAGCGGTGTTGTTATTTGTACAGTGTTGAAATGCGCCGACATTTCGTGTAACATGCTTAACTGTACTTGCAATGCAACTATTCACATGCTAGCACACTAGAGCTTGTTTTGGTTGCCATAGTTATGATCGTGACACGGAAGTCTTAACCTACTTCCGGAGCAACTCTGAACTGCGCACGCGAAGCACATCGACGCTATTGTAAACAAACTACACGGTGTTGCTAAGCTAACGAAACGGCGGTGTTTACATTGAAGTCTATGCTAAAGCCTTTAGCCTCAAAGGTTAGCAGTTAGCATTAACATCCAGTGGTTGAATGCAATGTCTGTTTGGGCAACGATAAAGTGATTTAACCCTTTAAACATCTAAACTAATACACCTGTTGGTCTCTTTCTCTTATTCCTCCCTTTTCTCACTTCTTACCACTTGTTTGTATTTTACTAGAAAGGGAAATACTGGTTCACAATTATTAATTGTGCCAAATTCATATTTAATTAAAACATTAAATTTATTTGGAATCGTTCAAATTTCCCCCTCAGATCATTTCATCTGATCATTATTTCTAGTATTCCTTCTTATGCCTAATCATCTTAGGTACGAGTAAGCCTTGAACTTTAAAGTTTAATAAACTTGTTATACCTAATTGATTTTATTACCTATCAATAAATTCTATTCAGACTTATACTTACTCATTATTTTATTGCGTTTTACCCCTTTTCTTCCTGTGGTTATACACTTAGCCATTATTGTTTTATTTTGATTTCCTTCTTTATTTAATTTCCTTTTTACTTATTTTGCCCATTTATTACTTTTTAATTTTACTTTACTTACCATTCTCTTTCCTCTGTATATCCTAGCTTGGGAACGACACACCCGCGCCCTAATATGATACCATTCATCCATATCTATACCTACGCGTTCAATAAAATTAGAAAGACACCGTCTTGCCCTCACATTTTATTTTGTTTGATTAGTGGTGCACACCACAACACTCTCTCTCGGATTGAGCATACACAGCATCATAGCCTGCTAGTGACCGATCCACTCAGTTTACGAAGTCTCCTTTCCCTTTTCCTCCTGTTCTCTCCTGGTTCCTCTTTACTCTTCCACATGAGGTGGGTACCTGTAAGAACCATCAATCAATTCTATGTGAATGAATACATATCTGTTGAAAAAAAGACGATCTCCTTTAATTTGATTGGTAATCAAGCCCGTCCTTCGTTCGTTCTTCCTAACCTCCCTACATTTGGAAACGCAATCCAAATTTTAGTATCTCATCCAACGCTGAGATCAATTTAATAGAAATGTGTTGAACAACTGTCGCCTTCGCAGTCTTCCTGGTGAGCGGCCCAACTGTAAGGTTTACGGTGTCAATCCTGTCAGACTAAGGATAGATATATCAACATTATTATTGCATTCTTTTGTCTAAAACAGAGATTTAATAATATTGTTTACCTTCTTGATAACCACATTCAATTGAAAAAAAAATTCTCAAACAAAAAGGAATTGTTTTTTTTTTACTGAATTTTTTTTACCTTTTTCTCTCTTTTTCCTTTTCCTCTTTAGAAGTGACGAAGTCTTCGCATCCCTATTCTACTTAGACACCCCCGAACCAACACAATCATCACCACATTCACTAAGTGGTTCACAATCACTGACACAACACTTAGTGTCCCACCACATAGGCTTCTACTCTACACAGATCTGTGTCAGTCTCTCTTCTCCCCAGCGTGCCAAAATGCCGCAGAGAGCAGACCCCATTGCCCATGGAGAAGATGCGAACACTTGGCTGAGAGGCATGACAGACCGCCTCACCCCCAGACATTTGAGCTGTTATTATTTTTAATAATAATCCTAATCCTGAGAAGATTCCTGCCACAAGATTCAAGCCAGAACAACAACCACAAGCTAGTCAAGATCACCAGCTCCCTAAGCTACACCTTCACAACCCAGCTGAAACTTAGCGACAAGCACATCACCCACCTTCAAAAGGAGCTGACACGTGCTCAACGCCGCATAGACAAGCTGGAAGTGAAAGTTCAAGATCAACTCAAAACAACCAACGAGAGGGAGCAGGAAACAACGGAACAAGTTATGAAGCTCCAAGCAGCCCTGGCAGCAGCGCAGACTACGAATCCAGCAACATTCAAAGGCTGTCCGGAAGACCTGGTAACCAGACTCCATTATGCCGAACAGCTACTAGAGGAAGCCAAGAATCACATCAGAGACAGAATGTGTTAATCAGTAACCCGAAGACCACCTTAAAGTCATAGAAAGAATGGACCTCTAGCCCCCACACTAGACGATACCAATGATGAGCTCTACATGGTCAGAAAAGAACTCAAAGATGCTTATGAGCTGAAACAAGAGCCAAGAAAAGAGAAGCATCTCTCAGCCTCACCACTGCTGAGCAGAGCAGAGTCCCATATCCAAGAACCGGCATATGACGAAAGGCGCGAAGGGCCACAACCAAAAACCTCACCTGCCTTCGCCACACAGGCCTTTCCTGCCAACGAAAGAATACCTCCCTTCCAAGCAGACCTTGGAGCTGCACATTGGATGACCATCAAAGACCTCAACAAGCTGTCTAAAAACATCAGCAGTTTCAACCCAATCTCTGCAGAGGGCCACGACATCCAGGCCTACCTGCATGATATCGAGTTTTATCTGGAAATGAGACCTCTTGTGACTGACAGAGACAGGTTATACCTCTTAAGAGCCACATCAAGTCCTGAGGTATGAAACTTCCTAGATCGACAGCCCAGTTAAACAAAGTCAAGCTACCAGCTACTTTGTGAGGTCCTTATTAAAGAGTTTACAGACACTGAGTCTGAACTTGGACTGTTAACTGATTTGGAGATCAAGCAAGGTCGACAAGAGGTTCCACGAGCTTACTACAACCGACTCCGACAAGCATACTTTGGTGCACACAACGAACCTGACTTTGAAGAGGATGTGAACTTCAAAAGCCTATTTCTAAGAAATCTGCACCCTGGAGTCAGTCACCATCTAGGGCTCATGGACTGTCCACGCTCCATGACCATCCAACAGTTGCTTGACCTAACACAGAAGGCCTACAACAGGCAGAAGATGGCCTCAAAGAAAGGTACAAAACATCCACACTCTTGAACGCTGTAACCAAAGACTCCACCTTGCACTGGACGACCCCCAGTGGCATCACGACACCAGAGTCTTCCATCAAAAGCAGAGAGAACGTGACACCCATGTCCAAGACAGCTTTCAGTCTAACCGCTGGAAAAATCCATGGGACCAGCCACACTTCTCAAGAAACCCAAAAGATAAGAACAACTGTAAACCTAACCAGACATCCAAAGGTAAACGCCTGACTCATCCAAGAGCAACTCTGTGAGTCAAGCGCCAACAAAAACCCACCTCAAAGCACCCTCAGACATGCCAGTGCTGAGTCTGCAGACGAGCAGACGCTTATCCTCAGACGACATTGGAACAAGTCATGAGCAATGCAAAGAGTTCCTTCAAGAAATCGGACATGTCTGACCACAAAGTTTTGAGTCCATGCTCGCCTGGACCAGCGACAGAACGAAGCCTGTGATCACACTGTACACCCAATCAGAGAAGTGACAAGCACCTGTTCACACACCCAGACGAGCAAGTCTCTCACTGCCCACTGTTTGATGAAACTCTGATGTACCAAGAACATCACCCTCTCACCCTCACTCAATCCAACTGTTACTCCAACTCCAAGAACCACTTCCTGTCTGTGCAACACAACCACCCACAGCACAGACGGTCAGAAAGCCCCTGCCAACCACAGAAGGTCAGAAAGAGGAATGCAACATAGGAGACAAAGTTTGCACTCCAGCTTCACACAGCCATGCCGAACTAGCTCTGACTGTCTGCTAAAGAACTTCCTGCCTTGCTGGACTGACCCCCATTAGATCATGGACGCCCTCATCCAAGCCAAGGATGCAGAGAGCCCGTCTCCACTGACATACAAGAAAGGGGGGAGACAGCACAGACTGAAACAAATCTGACCACACATACACTACACCATCAACACACACAACATTACCTACACCCAAAGGTAACCACATCTACTGATAACACACTCAACAAACATTTTCTTCCCACAAGTATAATACCCAAATTTTAGCGTAACAAAGTTACACATGCTCACCATGAAGAAACATGCAGCCACCCTCACAATAGGTAGAACACCTGACACCAAGTTAAGGTACATTACACACTAGCTGCACATGACATCCTAACTCAACAGTAGTTGTAAGCCATGCTATTAAAATCCACAGCAGCTTTGTTTTGTTCTTCTTTTACCTTTACCTACCTGATTGCTTCCTTCTCTTCCTTATAGGGAAACACTAGACACACCATGCAAGGGTCAAAGTCTGATATAGATTGACTCACACACCTATTCCGCCATAATTCCTGCTGATGGAACAGAAAAGCTCCATGCCGATAGGTCCATTCTGTCATTTCAAATGATGTTACTAATGAATTACGGTAAACGTTTTGAAAAGTAAGACACCCTAGAACACCAAACAAAGTTATCCGCACATTTGATTGACTAAATCAACGTACGGAACCAATAGAACAATTTTCCAGATTGAATTAACATATGCAATTTACTAACTATTGCTATTGAACGTACCACCTGTACCTGATAATACCTGTTTTGCCTAGCACCAGACGTAACTGTTCAGGGGTTTCTTGTTGTTTGCTGTGTTTGTCGCTTCTTCTGCCTTTGTTTTCTCCAGCGCGCGCCGATGTCTCAACTCACCACATCGCCGATCTAAGGGGGGTTATTTGTAGTATATCAGACCGAATCAGACAATCTAATATTTGGTCAAAACATGGTTGAAACATGAGATGAATTCCACAGAGGCCCAAGACAACAGTTTGTCATAAATCAGACCCTAGCCACTCTGAAGCAAGACTAAAACCACTCTGTCACAGAACAGTATTCAACATTAACACAAAAGAACACATCGACAAGTCCAAGGAGATTGTCAATTTTAGGGAAAGTAATCAAGATTAAATGGTCAAAGAGATGCACAGCATGACCATCACATGTGAGTAATCACGATCACGGCGCTTGAGAATTGACTCCCCCCACCTAAGAGACAGAACAGACTGAAATTCCTTACAGACATTTTAACCTCTCTGGTCTTCAACAGAACGTATCGTTACATCCACAGAATGCCAAAGAAACTTCATTCCCATAATATGCATCGTAATGACCTAAAAGGAACTGGTTCCGCCCACTAAGCGGCATTTGCTATATATCTACCTCCATAAATCTGTATCTAACCCACATGTTTAAAACCATCAGTCCTATCTTTAGTGTGAATGTTTTTGAATAACTAGTTAATAGTTTCAGATTGCTATCATGTTAGTATGTGTGTTTGAGAATATCATGCTTGAAACGTTTCCTTCCAATTCAATCTGGTCAAATGTATCATATTCTTAATTTATAATAAATATGTCCAAATTTACTCGTACCAGAGCGGAACAAACGCGTCATGTGAATGATTGAGATAACAATTGATTTATTATGGGAGGATAACATTGTCAACACCCCGCACTACAATTGGTCGAGACACCATTTGGGGTGTGTTAAACAGCCTGGTTTAAATACTAGAAACACCATCAAATCACTCTCTTGGCTTTTGGTGCTCTTGTTTCTCTTGGTTCTCTTCTTCAACCCCTTCTTACTCTCCTCTTTTTAGGCATAGTTTTGAGCTATGCTTTTAATCATGCTTCTTTAGTTTTGAGCGTGCTGTGGCTTACACGCCAGCTCCTCCGAAACCTTGAGGAGAAACGCCACCTGGTCTCGTGAAACTTTACTTCTATTTCTATTTCTTTATTTTATTTTATTTTCCATTGAGAGTTTCGTGTTCTGAGTTAAGTTTGCCTAACGCCGAATCTCTGAAAGAGTGCTGTCTAAACTTCAACTGTAGACCACAGCTCCGCGTCGCCAGCCACCGCCCAATCACTGGCTTCCCAAGACTAAACCTCCAGCCAATCAGAAAAGCGGGAAAACCCCTTTCGGCAACCAGACAAGGAAGGGAACCAAAACCAAGTACTCAGATTCTAACTGAACGGTGCAGTTAATTCTAAAAAATTTTAATTTTTTTGTTTTAACCTCATTGAGGAACTCAGTGCAAGGGTTAATTAAGTGATTGATGATTGTTCAGATCTATGCAATTGCACATATCGCTGTAAACTTGGATTTCACATTTTCATTCTCTTAAACTAGTTATTTCCTCACTTTCTCTCATTCTGCAACTTGTGTGTGAATGCGTGAGTTAGATTAGTTTATATGTCTTAGATTTATCCAATAAAGCCTTCTTTATATTGAAAAGAGAATTATCTTGTGTTTTGTGCTCACAAGTTATTGTCTTAAACTGCCGATCTTGTTACATGTGTTAATTAATAGTGTTTTCACTATATTTTTGATATAAATATCCATTGCAGAATTGAAGTCATACGGCTCGTTCACCGACTCGCTGGCCGTCTCAGTGATCAGCCATAAAACAGCGATTCTGTCCAAATTCCCTTACATATCATTGGTGGAGTTCCCTTTAAAATCTTAAATTATTCCCTTTGAGCTAAATTGACCTTGTTTCCCTACACCTGCTTGTGGACCACTGACAAAATGCCACCATTCCATGCAGCCTGTGGGCCACTTGAGGAATGTGGGGAAGACCAGGGTTAGAATATAAATCAACTGTGGCCCACATTAGGGCAAGTTTTGGTTGGCTTGCATGCAGCAATGCTAAGGCTTACTTGAGGCCAAAATCAAAATCCAAATGCCATTATTCCACGCAGTATGTGGGCTGGAGCCAGGTGTTGGATCTGGGCCAGAATTAAAATAAATGTGGCCCAGATTTGGGCCAGTTCTGGTTTATTTATTTTATTTATTTATTTTCATGGCTGATATGCGGCCTACCTATGGCTTGCTTGTGGCCCAAATCTGGCACACAGGAGTGGTCCACCCAAATGCCATCATTCTTCACGGTATGTGGGCCGTGTCAAGGTCTTGGATCTGGGCCAGAATTCAAATCAATGTGGCCCAGATTTGGGCCAGTTCTGCTCTATTTGGTTTATTCATGGCTGACACTGGGCCTTCCTGTGGCTTGCTTGTGGCCCAAATCTGGCAAACAGGAGCGGACCACCCAAATGCCATCATTCTTCACAGTATGTGGGCCAGAGCAAGGTGTTGGATTTGGGCCGGATCTGGGCCAGAATTCAAATCAATGTTCTGATTTATTTGGTTTATTCATGGCTGATATTGGGCCTTCTTTTGGCTTACTTGTGGCCCAAATCTGGCAAACGGGTGGACCGCCCAATTGCCATCATTCCACACAGTATCTGGGCCAGATGAAAGAAGAATTTTGCTAACTGGACTGTATGTGTGTGTGTATATTAACATTGTTTCATGTTAAAACTAAAATAAAAACTATAATAGGCTATACTGAAAAAAAAACTAAACTAAAGCTTGCAAAGAATCAAACAAAACTAAAACTAACAAAGAACAATCAAAAACAATAAAACTACAACTAGATTGATATAATTGAAAATTAAAGAAAAAAAACATTTCAAATGTTAAAACTATTTATTGTGAACCACTAATTTGATAATGATTATGATTAAAGATGACTATGATAATGATGACACGGTCATTGATATATTCTGAACAATTTTATATATGGTATACATGGTTATATATAGGACTTGGCTAAATACAATTTAGTGACTGCATCTTGAAACTATGGTAGAATGAAATCAAACACTGTGACTCTTGTTCAATGTAAGCTGCTCTCAGTGATGTTGCATTTTTAGCACCGGTTAAACAAGACCGGTTTTACATGGACACCAAAGATTTGACACAGAATATTGAAAAATGCTGTCTAAAAATGCTCTTCACAATTGAATGATGCTAGTCTATCCAGTTAAAGTTACTGAAACTAAATGTTTTCATTGCATGTTATAAAGATCTTCTGTTTTTGAAACAAAGCACAACAGTATGATCTTTCCACTTGAGTACTGTGAACAGTCAATTTGTTCAAAAGCAAGATACATGTCAAAGCTTTATTGCTGAATTAAAGACATTACAGTAATACAGACTACATTTGACACATACACATTTCTCGTACAAAATAAACTTAGAAAACTGAAGTCACTGACTACTGTCTGCTGACTACTGAAGTAGAGGTAGTCATGGAGGTGAGATTTTAAAGTGAATTCACTTGACGTTTTTTCCTGAAATACGTTACTTGCAGGTGTGTGACCGTTCCCTGCATTGGTCCAGTACATCTCACTCGAAATAGTGACACTCTTACCATTTTCCAGTTTTGTCCCAAAATGCACGGCAGTTTTTTTTGGTGTCTGTATATTTTTTTTGTTGGTTGTAATGTTTTTTTTTTTTTTTGAGCCTGCACTGTAGGTGTTTTTAAGCCAATTTTTTAGCTTCTGTCATTTTGTTTTATATGTTTTACTTTCTTGTAAGATGTCCTTGAGTGTCATGTAAGGTGCCTATAAAAATACATTATTGTCAGTGCTTAGTGGAAAAACAAGAAGTGCCGCTACCCCCCCCCCCCATCCCCCCCAACCCCGCCACAAAAATTTAAAAAATAAACTACAAAATAAATAAATATATTGTTTCTAATTCCAAATGTAAATGTATATAATGTTCTGAAAGAAAGAAAAAATAACGACGAGACGAAAGAAATTTGTTAAAGAGCATATTATAAAGTGGTCATATGACGTTGCTAAAAAAACATTATTTTGTGAATTTGGTGTAATGAAATGCGTTTATGAGGTTTAAAGTAAAAAAACTTATTGTTCCCGGACGTATCTTTTGTTTCGTTGCTCTCTATGCCTGCTTCTGAACGCGTCCGATTTTTGACAGCTTTGGCCAGCTATCCTGTGCGTTATGATTGGCCGAATACCTCAAGCATGTGACGGAATTTTACACCCCTTACCATATTGTGATAGCCCCTGTCAGGCCAGACGATGATTCAAACACTGAAACCCATTTAACTGCATTCGTTTATCCTTGGGACTAATTATGATTATCATGAACTTATATGTCTTATTTATGCGTTGCGGGTTGCATCGCCGCCCATAAAACATAAAAAAAAACATGTCTGCCATTTGTGATTGGAGAATGCACCAACAATCCCTACTCTACACTGACAAAAACTTCTATATAAAATATAAAATATAAAAATATTAAATATAAAAAACTTACTTACAGTCTTTGAGTCAGAACAGCCGGCATTGTTGTCTACTGTATCAGGATCAGGAAACAGTCTTCCATAAATTGTGCTGCACACATCTGGATATTTGGTTTGAACTCTTCTGGAACAGTGTTGTAAATCCACTTAACCACTGATTTCTAGTCGTGTCCATTTTTGGAATGCCAAACAAAGTATTTTCGCTTTCACATCGAAACACAGCGTCACACACGGCGGCTTAGAGTGATCAGAGGCGGCGGGCTTGAGAACGGCCGGCAATTTTGACGATGGAGCATCCGGAGGCTTGCGTCAACCACCTGAACACCCCGGGCTGACTCCTGAATATCGTCCTCTTTTGGAAGGCCAAACAAAGTAGTTTCACTTTCACAACGAAACACTCAGCGCCTTCACGAAATGGCGGCGGCAACAACAATACTACAGTGAGAATAAAAGTTACGCCTTCTTTCTTTGCGTGAACATTTGGGCGCGTTATGCAAATCTTCCCACATCGTGACGTAGGTATGTGGGGCGTGTTAGAACGAGCCGTTTTTAGGTAGGTGTGGTTGACTCTTAATTTTTATAAAGTATATCTCTTTGGATTTGAGGCTTTAGTTTTTGCAACTTTAGGGATCTTATCTATTCCCGAACAGCTTGTAACACTCCAAAGAGAAAGGAAAACTTCATATGACCCCTTTAAGTTGATTAGAAACGCATCAGAAGAAGGGAGTCAGTGTCATCAGTCTGGGCCCTGCGTTTCTCCTCTCACCACCTGAGGTCGCCATCTTCTGTCCTCCCGGACTCCATTCCCCAAACTCCACACACCTGTCACTTATTACACCCTCAGCTGTTCCCCATTGTCATGGACTATTTATACACCACACTCCCGCTACTCTGTCTGGCTAACAATTAATTAATTAATTATTTGTAGGTTATGGATGCAAGCACCTTCTGTTGCCGTATTTGTATCCCGGTTCTGTTCTTGTTTGAGTTGTTTTTCAGATCTTGTTTGATCCGTTTCTGTATCTGTTTTGCTTGGACTGTGTCTGCCTTTTTGGTGAAATAAACCTGTGTTTGGGACCAGATCCTGTTGTCACGGTGTCTTTCCCTCACCATTTGTGACAGTCAGATGCCATGTAACTATTGCATCAAATACAGGCATTTTACATTATATATGCCATGTGATGCTGTAAACAGAAGCCTTAGAGACTGCCACATTACTGTAATTCACCCTTCACAATGAAAGGTCAACCACAGTAAATTCATATGGTACAGTAAGAACATTCAGTGCACTGGCAGCAAACTGTTCTTAGGCTTCAGCACAAAACCTCATGGCAGTGTCATATCTTCATTACACCTTTTGAAAATGCACCAGTGAGACATAATTGGAAACATTATAGATTTTATATCTGTTGTGTAATGTAAGTGTATTGAAAGTGTATTTTGCGTTGTTTGCCAACGAGTGAACTGTTAAAAGTACTCAGTTGTATGAAGATGCTATTGTGTTCTGATGATTAAACCAAATGGTCTCATGATGTGTTCAAAAGTGTTTTGAAACAATGATTATGTGTAAAGAAATTATGTACAACTGGAATGAAAACATGAGATCAGAAAGAAATCAGAATCAAAACAGAGATCAGAAATAGATTCTGAAAGAATGACTATAACAAGTGTAATAGTGATACAAGTGTGATAGTTTTAAAAGTGTGCACCAAAACAAAACAAAAAAAACTGTAGTCTTACATTAAGACATTGCAAATTACTGTAAATGTAAGCTGCACACACACAAATATGGGAACAAGGCATTGGGAACATGGGTGTCAGAATTGTTACTTTATAGTTTGGTCACTTAGCATATTACTGTGATTAGTACATGGTATACAGCTATTTGTAATGGCTGTTGGTGGCATCCTGAGATACATAATCTTGCACTCAAAACCTTAGCACATTTCCATAGCTGATGTGTGAACAGTTCAGACTGAACATAGTCTAGGCTCGTGAAGTATCCAGAATTTTTTCTCCCTATGAGC
The DNA here is from genome assembly GCA_018155175.1 of Sinocyclocheilus anophthalmus. NCBI lineage: Eukaryota > Metazoa > Chordata > Actinopteri > Cypriniformes > Cyprinidae > Sinocyclocheilus > Sinocyclocheilus anophthalmus. The sequence continues at coordinate 30,715 of JADLZN010010572.1, forward strand.
ACAGTCTGCTTCAGAAGTTGACAACTCAGTGTGAAGAATGAGCCCACACAGCTGTTTGTGCATCAAACATTCATATAAAGTAATTAGTTTCACATGTATGTCATAGATAATGAATCATTTTTGAACATAATTTTCATAAAACACAAAAAACAAAAGAGTCAATCAGCACATTATTATAACAAGTTCATAAACATAGGGATATCGTAGGACTCAAGGAACCACTGAAATATTTGTCTATAAGCTGTCAGCTGAGGTGTGATTCAGGACATTTCTGTAGAAGCTGTGCAGATACTCCAGCAAAACTTAAGGAGTTGTGAACACAAGACTAATAATATACAACTGAAATATGTTATTATAAATAGTGTTTAATAACTACAGTGAATGTGTTTGAATGGTTGATGACTTAGTAATTATTTTCTGCAATTTTTATGAAGCGTTTTATATAAATGAAATATACAATGCACATGTTCAATGCAATTTACAGAGTGCACCAGTCCAACTAATATACTCAGATCAGCCAAAACAAAAAACTACCTGCTTAATATTATGTAGGACTCCCTCTTGCTGCCAAAACAGCTCTAATGCATCGAAGCATGGACTTCACAAGACCTCTAAATATGCCCTGTGGTCTCTGGCACCAAGACATTATAGCAGCAAATCCAGCAAGTTGTGAGGTGGGGCCTCCATGGATTGGATTTGTTGCAGCACATCCCATAGATGCTCATTTAGACTGAGATCTGGGGAATTGGAGGACATGTTCCTCAAACTAGATTTTTGTAGTGTAGCAGCATGCTCAAAGAAGCTTTCTGACAGTGGTTCTGTCCTTTCGTGTGCCCATTTTTGTTGTCAGAAGTCAGCTTCCAACACATGAAATTCAAGAAATGACTGTTCACTTGCTGCCAAATATATCCCACCCTTAACAGGTGCCATTGTAAAGATATAATCAATGTTATTCATTAATCTCTTAGTGGTTTAATATTGTGGCTGATCAATGTAAAGAAAGTACCCCCCCACACACAAAAAATTAAATCTTTAATTTTCCATTATAAAATGTATAAAAAAGTAAAACTGTGTTCTGGGCTTCACTTGAGCTCAGAGAGAGAGATACAATAAGGGCCACTGCTAGCTGGACGAATGGCGGTGACAATTCTAGAGGCTACAGCTGTACGGCTGTTTACCTAAATTAACGCTACACATTATGATGAATTATTTTTTAGCCAGTAATACAAGATTCATTATACTGATCAGAATTTATCATAATAAATCATAAGCAACTTGGGATTGTTGAGTAATTATCCATGCAAGTGGAGTTGCTTGTTGCTTGTATTGCAATCTGGTACATTTTATTTTAGCAGACATGTAACAAAATAAAACTCCTTGTCTCCTTGTGTTGTTTCTTTGACAATTACAATCTTTTAAAGAATATTATCAAATCTTATTTACACAATATATTGGATTTTTGTCATGTTAAAATGTTAAGGTACAATACAAAAATTCAAGCTCAATATTATGTTATGCGTTGCATTAAGTCTAAAAATGGAACTACAGCTATACAAATGAAACAGAATATATTTCAAAGAAAAATAAATGAATACATTAACATTAAACTTAAAATCATTAATTCAACATACTGTAAGAGCCACAACATGTCTTATAAAGCACAGCTCCCAACTGTTTGGTTTACATATATACAGTGCCTTGTGTAAGTTTTTAGCCTTTTTTTTTTTTTTTTAATTTTATGTTGCAATCCTATGCTATACTACTTTTTAACTACTTTCTAACACAAAAAACTGATTTGTGATAACTTTGTAAATGTATCAGTAATATATAATTAAAAAAAAACTTGGGGCATAAATATTCGACCCGTACTCGCTCAACCTCAGCACTCGTGGTGGTCAATTACAGGTACAAGGCTTTTTTTTATGTGACAAGGTTTGCAAACCTGAATTTGCTGCCATTCTTCTCTGCAGATTGTCTTTAGCTCTGTAAGGCTGGACACTGGTGGCAATTCACAACAGGTACATACACTCACAAATCTGTTCTTATTCTTTTCCAGAAATGAGAACCACTGTTACATATATAGACAGATTATAGGCATGATTTAAAAAGGTACACACCTATTGAATTTGCTTCAGGTTAATTCAGGTTAAAGTGTAGAAACATTTTTGAGATGGTCCAGCTTCTGTTTCTGAGCCAAAGGGTCTGAATACGTATGCAATGCAATTATTTCAGTATTTTAAATTGTGAATAAACGCAAAGTTATTGCATCAGTTTTTGCTTTGTCATTATGGGGTATAGAGTGTAAACTCATGTGAAAGAAAAGCAATATAAAGCATTTTAGCATAAGGCTGAAACAGCGGGAAAAAAGTATGTTTAAAGTATGTAAATGTTACATGCAACCCTGTTTATGTTAGTGAAATTAAGGCATTTCTTTTGGACATACAGTACAGTTTTTAGTGAGTAGAACTGATTAGCTAATTTTTTGTTTCAATATCCATACCAATATCTATATAAAACAGAATGCATTTCAAATGCATGAGTATGCAATTATGGCATATAAGCACATTTTCTGGAGTACAACAGAATCCATATGATTATTCGGTGTACAAATATACTGTGTAGTATGTGTGTGTGTAATTATATTATATATATTATATAAGAATATATATATATATATATATATATATGATATATATTTGTAACCCGATATCATATATATTCAAATGCAATCATATGCATAATGTAGATGATCAAATGGATTCAACTCTCTTAGTCTATTAACTATGTATTTCACAGAAGCTACACTATGCAACTTTGATCATAAATAACAAAATGAGTTCAATCAGAGTGCCAAAATGAAAAATAAATGAATAAATAAAAGTTATAATTTTCTAAACCATGTTTTTAACCAATAACACTTTGATAACCCTACAATAATGATTTGTATTTTACAGCTGTTGGGATGAATTTTACTGGAAATTGCTTACGTATGTCATTCACCCATGCATGCCACAGAGATAAGTAGCTTTGGCTATGGAAGCTGTGGGGAGTGTGAAGCAAAGGGCAAAAAGTTACATAGTGTAGCTTAAAACGTTCACTGAGTTTAAAGGGAAACATTGTTGCAAATTAGTTGCACCTCATCCAGCGGGCACGCTTGCTGAGTGGGTATCCAGAATCAACAATTAATTGCTCATTTAAGCGCCAGTACTTGTCACCTTTGAAGAAATACATCTTCCCATTGGTCCATGTGAAAGCTGCATCAGGATTTGATGGGATGCCAGTAAACAGACGTGAAATGGGTTTGGGATAAATGCTGAGGTCATTATAAACCATTTCATCCCACTGCCAATAGCCTGAACCCTGAAAAAAAATTCAATAAATTTTAAAAGTGGTCATGCTTTCTTTGATCTTTTGACATAAATAGGTCATTGTACTATAAAAACACACTGTAGGTTTTAGAAATCAACACCTTAAGATTTTATTGAAACAGCTTTTATTGAAACCAAGCTACCAAAATGACTTATTTTGTACTTCCATGTCTTTATGATGAATGCATCAGCGCACAACTGCCTGCACAATACCTACTTCTTCATGCATGTAAGCATGCAGCACAGTAAGGTTTGCCAAGATGACCAACATAGTATAAGTGGACCAGAGCACAATGTCTGACTGAAGCAAGATCAAAGTCAATGCTTTGGCTGTGGGTAGTGTGATGCTGAGGGCAAAAAGTTACATAAGTGTAGCTTAAAACGTTCACCGAGTTTAAAGGGAAACGTTGCAAATAATAAATAGTTGCACCTCATCCAGCGGACATACTTGCTGAATCCAGAATCAACAATTAATTGCTCCCAAGCTACCAAAACGACTCATTTTGCACTTCCATGTCTTTAAGATGCTCTGGGAGACAGGAGGGACCATGACCCTGTTTGGCAACTGTGATTTTGGCCAGCTTGTGCAGGACTTGGTCTTCGCACCATCTGTAGCGGACTTGTGTCAATGTTGCTTTGCTGGCAGATAATATGTGCTGCTAGCTTGGGTTCTTGGAGTTACAAATTTGGCAGGAATCCTCCAAACCATACCACAAATGTAGGTTCCTAGGACTGGGAAGGGTGTCGTACATGGCCCGGATAGTGGAGCTCAAACTTGGTATTCTTGGTAACTAGGTTTTCTCCACATGTGATGGTCCTGTCTACAACTGGCATTCCTGAATCACTGCTTTGATCTTGTAGGTCTTCTCCACCAGTTTCTCCTCTTCTTTTTTGCGGCTCCACAGCTTGGGAGCCGATCTCCATCCAAGGCCAGCCCTGTCTTTCTACAGCCACGCAACGATCTCCTGATGTTTCAGTCAGATGACGGCCTGATCTACTACCTTTGCTGCATTCCTTCCACTTTGTCCAGAGCAGATGAACTGAACTGAACTGAACTGAACTGAGCTGGATGATGACATCATTGAATTCAATGATGGACTGCCTTTAACTGAAAATTTTTTGTTTACTATTGTCATTTTGCATTATTTACACACTATTTTCCTAATTAATGTTGTACAGTTGCTCTGACACAATCTGTATTGTTAAAAGCGCAATATAAATAAAGGTGACTAGACTTGAACCATGGAGATTTGAACCGTGCATTCAGGAGAGTCTCTTAGCTTAAACAAAAGCCTCACCTTTCTCCTGGTTTTTATCCAGGATTGTATGTGAAAAGATTATAAAGGTAAAATTTAAAGGTGACCTATTATGCAAAAATCAATTTTATAAGGTGTTTGAACACAGTTGTGTGGCAGTTTAGTGTGTGAAAATAACCAGCCTATAATGGTAAAAATCCACTCGCTCATTTTTTTATAATTCCAATAAATTATTAACAGTCTCTCTGTACTCTCGCGTGTACAGAGAGACTGTTAATCATTTATTGGAATTATAAAAAAATGAGTGGGTGGATTTTTTTCCATCATGGATGTCACGTAGGAGACATCCCCGCCCATTGTTACGATTTCTTGCCAATTAGCACACACAGCCCTGAGTAAGAAGCAGCAGTACACCATTGTTGTAGCTGCTGGAGATATACAATGTCAGCGCCAAAGAGGCATTACAAGTGTTGTGTTTTTGGATTGTTGTTGTTCCTGGTATGCCAGAGCATCAGCTCTTGAAGCTCCACCCTCTCTTGAAAAGGAGGCACCAACTCATTTGCATTTAAAGGGACAAACACAAAAACGGCGCGTTTTGGCTCATACTCTTTAAAAAAAAAAAAAAAAGTGGTGATTTTAACAAGCTATAAAAAATTATCCATGGGGTATTTTGAGCTAAAACTTCACATACACACTCTGGGGACATCAGAGACTTTTTTTACATCTTGTAAAGAGGGACATAACAGGACACCTTTAAAACAAAATAAATGAAATTCTATGAATAAGTTTCTTGTTTTTAGGCATTAAATCAACTTAATACCAAGCATTTTCTAATTCACAAATTTACTCTTTTTTTTTTTTACACACAAGACTTGTATGCAGAACAAATTTTAAGAGAGACGAAAGTTGTGTAGTGCTGTAGGTCCCCACAACTGGAGCTAAGAACCACTGACCTAACTAGAAAATGGTAAAGGTATGTTCTGTATGAACAAAAGTGTTTGTTTATATAGAGAGAACTTTGTACAGACATGAGGGCTTAAGAATTTATCATGAATTTTTGCTTGATTTTATTTCTCTTAAGCATAGGTTGTGTATAGTAGTTAAAATCTCACTATACCTTAAAGAAAAATATTTTCTTGTTCTTCTCATGATACAAAGCAGCGTCAATGTTGGCAGGGATTCTTTTTAGTGGTTTGGGGTATCGATAGTCAAGGCGGTAATTTGTGAACCTCCAGACTTTTTCACCTGTGAAAGAGGAGATGGTGGGTAGAAGAGATTTTTTTATACTGCAGTTAAGTACATTTGTAAATCTGTATTTTTCCATCTTAAAAATATCGCAGCTATGACATATGCTCTCAATATAAAATATCCAATGCATAAAAGTTAACATCTCCCATAACATCCGATGTAGTTGTTCCATTGTAAGAAGAATGGTAGCTATGCTTATATTACTCTTTGTTTCATCCTTATCTCGAGGATAGAGGATACCAGCAAGATCGTGTCCATATCGGTATCCAGACCAGATGGTAGACCTGCACCCAGAAACAAACTTAACACAGCCCTTTATGGTCAGTGAAGACCTCAAAAACAAGCCCTTAGGACAGATGAGACACTTCCTTGGCACAGATCACTATGGCCAACTCTGCCAAGTCCAGCTGGGACCGTTTTATCCAGAAGGATGTTCAATGTGCGTAAGGCCATTGATAAGTCCATCTACTACTGGCTAAAGCAGCAGCTTAACCTTCATATTTCAATGTGTTTAACAGACAACAACTTTTTCTTTCCCACCTAATGCTGGTGTGTATACCATGTTCAATACTATACCATGTTTGTTTGCTTAAGCCAGAGGAGAACTGATCCCCAGACTTGAGTCTGGTTTCTCCTAAGGTTTCATTCTCCATTCTGTAACTCGATGGAGTTTGGGTTCCTTGTCACTGTTGCCTTCTGGTTTCCTTATTTGGAGTCTGAAAGTCACATAACCGCTATGCAGCTGAATCCCATCTTGAAAAATTGACATGGTTATCATACTTAACTGAAACAACACTAAGCTGACTACAGCTGACATTGCTGCCTTTTGTAGATGTGCTTATAGCCGAACTGAGATGTGAGTTTGATGAAATTCAGTGTTATTGATTTTACTGATTTTCAGAGGCGGACAGTAACTAAGTACATTTACTTGAGTATTGTACTTAAGTACACTTTTTGTGTATCGGTACTTTACTTGAGTATTATTTTTTCTGGGAACTTATGACTTTAACTTCACTACATTTGAAAGACAACTATTGTACTTTTCACTCCACTACATTTCTATCAAGATCCTCAAAGTAGAAAGTTGTTACTATGTAGCAGCTTTGAAAGTCAGTGGGTGATTTTTCTTCTCTAAAATGTGACTTTCTTTTTTTTTCAGACAGTTTTATCAGTAATCACTCTTGTAGGGCTACATTAAAAATGGTCCTCGTTTCCTGTTTACACTTAAGTCCCTTGGGGTCGATATGACCCCAAACATTGAAAGAGTAATTGTGAAAAATATATACATTTGTAATCATACAAATAATATATATATTTTTTTGTGTTTATTTCTCATCTATATATTAATGCTGTGTTTTGGGAGATATGAAGTACTTTTGTACCTATTTACCACAAAATTCCATTAGCTTGCATGTGAAATATAAATTTTTTATGAAAAAAAATCACTTAAATGATTACCTAAATTTAATTTAAGTTGCGTCTGGATATTGATCTAGGCGTTAGGTGTAGAATTCTGCCATCTGCTAGTTAGAAATAAACCTAAAAGGATTACAGTTTAGGAAATAAATTGACCAGCAGAGGGCCATTGAGAGCCATTCATTTTACTGGATGTGACCAACTGCTTCTATCTCAACTTTTGTGATACATTTTGTGAATTTATGTTTATATAAACATAAGAAAAGACATTAAAAATAAATATTCTTTCAAATGGTATAATTTTTTTGTGTTTTTGATGCATTTTGAAATGTCTGTTTTCAAAAAATGCCACAGACATTTGACAGAAAAATGCCACACAAGACACACCTAAAGGACAAGACTTATGCTGAGTTCACACTGCACAATTTAAAAATTCGTCGGATAGCCATTGTTTTCACACTGCGTGACTATATGGCATAGCATTCAGTTGCTGCTGTGTTCACAATGCACGATGGAACGACGACAGGAGGTCTCACACTGCATGACTTCACAATAGGAAAAATCGCCGACAGCTCTGTCTGGTCCGCAAACTACGTTTCACAACAAAGAGAAGTGATAAGGAAATAACGCGAGAACCCGCTTGCGTCAGACCGGAGTTCTCCAGCGAGACTGTAATTATAAAAAAATATATATATAGCCCGCAAATTGTCTGTGAGCTGATTTCCGGCTACAAGAAGAAAAAGAAAAACAGATTATGCAGAAGGGAACAGGGATTTGGTGCATGTTCTGCAAAGAGAGTTTGAGGTAAATAATTTTGCAGCAACTGTTATGCTGATGTTGTGGCTGGTCAAGCAAAATGTTTGTGCTTGTTTCTGTATGAAATAATTTGTTCATATATCTATTAAAATACTGAATCTGGTCTATAACTCCGCCCCGAACTTCCCTCTGCCCTGTATCTCGGTCTCTCATTGGCTGTATGTCATCGCCGATGTAGTTTTCAGTCAGAAATCATTTCACACAGCGTGATTGTGAATCGCGACAGCTTCAGATATTTAGCATGCCAAACATTTTGCGGGCGTTGGTGATTCCCTCAGATCGCGTCTTTGATCGTTCACACTGCGTAATTGTCATTTGCGTGAACGAGCACCGATTTGCCTCCTATGTTGGGGATTTGTCTGCGATTTCGCAAAAAAAAAAAAAAAAACCTTGTCGCCGAGTAAAAAATCGGGCTAATATCGTGCAGTGTGAACTCGGCATTAGAGTCAGATTGTAGTTGCATATTAATGATTTTATGGTAATTAACCAAGTGTAAAAAAAAACAATAATTAACTTTAGAATGTAGAATAAATTAAATAAATAATATGTAAATAAAACCAACAGCAATATGCAGAAGTGTGTGCATGTGCATGCATTAGGTCTCTCTCAAACGTGTTCTGCATTTGTGGCTGATTTAATTTGCCAAATTTGATACAAATGCTATCTGTGGCAATCATACCTGTGTGTGTGTCTGTGCGCTTTTTTGTGACAAATGAGGACATAAATATAATGTATAATGACAAAGGTATGACATAGATATACAAGGAGAAGGTGACTTTTCAGGACATTACCCCATGTCCCCACTTTTCAAAAAGCTTATAAATCACACAGAATGAAGTGTATTGAAAATCTGAAATAGCACAAAGTGTGACTGTAAGGGGAGGTTAGGGTAGGGTGGGGTAGGGCATAGAATATACGGTCTGTAAGTATAAAAACCATTACGCTAGGAAGTCCCACTTTTCACCCCAAAAACAAACTGTGTGTTGTGTGTGGTGTGTGGGGTGCCCGTGTGCGTGTGCAGTAGGTCGCACCCCTTTATATCTTGTTCTACATTTTTGGCGGATTTTCTTTTGCCAATTGCTATTCAAATGCTCTCTGTGGCAGTAATACTGCGTGTGTGTGTGTGTGTGTGGTTGTGTTGAGAGTGAGTGAGCAGCTTTACATTGCATTGTGCTCTAGTACAGGCCTCCATTTCTGTATGAATTTCCGATTTATGCCGGATTATTTTTTTTGACAAATGAAAAAACATATATATCATTTTTAACATTGCCTATTCATTCAGTGTGGGGTCATATGACCACAGGGACGATTTGTAGTGAGAATATAAAAATGTTACAACCTTCAGAACAACGAATCAAAGTCCAGTTTTTTTTATGTGAATAAGATAAATGTGAAAAGTCACAAAATATTATTCCAACTGAGATGAAGGGACCCATTTTTTAAAAACTAAAGTAAATGTTGATTGGGGTATATTGACCAGGGACCGATTGAGGGTGAAAAATGATTTCACAAGAATTTTTAACACTGACCAATTGCAAATGTGATATTTATTTAAAACAATTCAATAATAAGAAATTAATATTGTGGTATAAATTAGAGCACAATATTGTCTGATTTTGCTAAATTGTGTACTTGAAAATATTAACTATAAAGCCACAGAAGAACTGTTGTGCGTCTCATAATAAAACACAAAAGGTGTTTGACTAAAGCAGCACTGCACAGACCATTCTGTATATGACATCAAAGTACAGCGAGAGCGATACAGCATTTTTTTTTATTTTTGTTGTGATGTCAAATAAGTCTTGCTGTTTTTAAAAGTTATACAGCTACAGTTGTGTTGATGGGTTTTAAAGCAGGTTTGATTTTCTCCTTATCACTCTGTTATTTAGAGGATTTCACGGTCACTCTGTTCAAAGTGTGGATGAGGCTACAAGAGATGGTAGAGTGTGGAGATCATTACATCCTGCTTTTGGGGGGGTGGTAGGGGGGTGTTTCAAATTTTTTTTTTTATGTCCCCCACCCCATAGGTTTTTAATTCGAACAGAGCTTTTTATTAAATTAATTTACATTTACATTTAGTCAATTTGCAGACGCTTTTATCCAAAGCGACTTACAAATGGGAACAATAGAAGCAATCAAAACTAACAAAAAAAAGCAACAATATGTAAGTGCAAAGGACAAGTCTCGGTTAGCCTGCGCTACCGCAATCCACGTCGCAAGGGTATTTTATATACAGTTAAATTAAGTATACTATTAAGTATTGCAAGTATTACATACAACAACAATAAAACAGTGCATTGACATAAAAATGGAAATTTACTTTTGGTACTTAAGTAGTTTTAAAAGCAAGTATTTCTGTACTTTTACTTAAGTAAAAATCTGTCTTTACAACTTTTACTTGTAATGGAGTAATATTTGACCAGCAGTATCTGTACTTTCACTCAAGTAATGGAGTTGAGTACTTTGTCCACCTCTGCGTGATTTTCAATCTGCAGTAATTCCACTCTACCAAGTGCCTAAATCCCCACCAGACATGGAAGGCACTCTTCTTCACATGATTTTATACACTGTGACATACATACAGACCTAGTTCTAAAGACACCAAAGCTGATGCCCTCTTCCAACTGCATGCTCCTAATCTTCCCAAAGATTACGTCATACTCATTCTCCCATCCTCCATTTTCAACAGTGCCATCCAATGGGATATTGACCTCATGATCCCACTCTTCCTGCTTGTCCTTTGGGCCGCACTTTTATCCCTGAATCCATATTACTGAAGCTCCTGGAATGGCTGCACTCAGCACCTGGCTCTTGTCATCCAGGGTTATCCAAACTTTTGAGTTTGTTAGGAGAAACTACTGGTGGCAAAATCTGACTGCAGAAGTGAACATGTGAATATGTGTGGAAAGTTTTTCCCATCTTGAAAACTCCAGCCTCTTCCTGTCCCACAATGACCATAGTCCCACACTGGCATGGACTTTGTAACCACTCTCCCTCCATCTAAACCACAACACCTGCATTCTGGTGGCAGTGGATCAGTTTTATAAGGCCTGCCATTTGATTCACTTCAGGAGGCTTCACACAGCACTGGAGATGGCAGAGGGCCTGTTCTATCATCTGTTCAGCACCTCTGGCCTGCCAGAAGACATTGTGACAAATCGAGGGCCACAGTTTATTTCTCAAGTCTTGTGCTCCTTCTTTAACCTCCTGGGGATTTCCATCAGCCTCTTCTCTGGTTATTATCCCCAAACCAATGGTCAAACAGATCACACAATCCAAGTAATCTCCAGCTTCTTGAGAACCTATTGTCACAGAAAGGCTGTGAACATTCTGTGACTTGCATGTAGTACTGGACTCACCTCATTCCAGTGTGCCATTCCAGCCTCCACTCTTCCTATGGTCAGGCGAAACCTGAGTCCCTATCATTGATCATTGGCTCAGGGAGAGTGAAAGTACACAGAACCATGATCACCTTGAGAGGGCAGTGAGGTACACACCAGATCCATGCAGATGCCTTGCGTTCAGAAACCCCTCAATACCATCCAGGAGGTCAGGTCTTCCCCCACAGTACAAGATCAATCCCACAATTCATGTCTTATGACTTAAAAAATTCACTCCTTCTCCTTCTGCTTCCCCATGGACTGGTGAAGAGAATACCTCTCCTCCTCCAATGCTGCTTTTAGAGGATGATCTAGCATACTCTGTCTGGTCCTTTCTGGACTCTAGCTATCGCCAAGGGCTTCTCCAGTATCTTGTGAAGGGAATCTATGCTTATATTTGTGTCTTTCTGTTTCACTGTCTCATCACCAGGTTACCAGAGTGAGTCTGATCCAGTCTGTTACCAGGCCAGATGTTTGACTTAGGACCAGCTCTGACCACAACATAGCCCTTTTCAATTGTAGCACAGACTTCAACAAACAGCCCGTCAAACTACATGCTTTTTTTTCTATAATATTAATAATTTAAAGCTAAATACAACTTTCAATATATTGATTGTACCATTGCTTGGAATCAACTATCAGTAGTTATAATGTAATACAAGAGAAGCTGTTTACTCATAAACATTTTTAAAGAGACGGTCCATATATACGTTCTCATACATACCTGAATAGTATAAATTGGGATGCTCAATATGGCTGATGTAGCAGGGGGTGTGGACTATCAATTATGTTAGTCCACATCCCCTGCTACATCCACTATTTTGAGCATTCCGACTTCTCCCAACTTTTCTCCCAAGCTTCTCTTGTATCACATTAATTATTGTGGTTACAATTTTCCATATATTCACATTTTAAAATGCATAAAAAACATGTGCAGAGAATTATAATCTACCTTTAAAGAAGTATGTCTTGTTGGTTCTTGGGGAATATACAGCTGCATTCAGATTTCCTGGCAGCCCCTTCCATAGCAAGCTTATTTTTACCAGAGAGTTATGGCCCATATCTGTTATTGTCCACACATAATCCCCACTAAAAGCATACGTCTTATGCGAGGGACCTAACACACAAAAAAATTATATTTTATAACATGTTTACAAAATTACAATATTTTATAATGTTACATTATATTTTTGAGTTATTGAACAAGCAAATCTACTGCATTTGTTTAACTTGAATGAACTTGTCATGTGCACTGTTACTACAGTGCATTGTTTTCTTACCCAGCATTATAGCATCAAGTTTAGTAGTGCATGGATCTATCATATCACCCCTGGGGAATGGGGCCATGGTAGTGGGATATATCACGGCATAGATATCATCAGCAGTGGTTGTACTAGAGATCCTTTTACCTGAATTCATAAGGTTAATTAACATAGGCATTTATATACATTGGCAAATATTCAATTATTTGTTTGAATTATCTTACCATACATTGCTTGGATTCCTCTGATATCATCAATGTGCAGTCTAAAATTGGCTTGGTAACCAGTGTAGTGTGCTGCCATAAGAGCACTGCTGTACTGAGAATGCCCCAAGCCAATAGCATGCCCGATCTCATGAGCCGCAACAATACGCAGATTGGAACCATAATACTTCCCTTCAGTCCAGAATTCATCTTCATCAAAGTGAACTATTCCTGATGGCGGGGCTTCAGCATGGGCAAGAACATGGCCTAGCAAAAGATTATTGTTCTAATTTGTAAAGCAACAGTACATAAAGCTGAGTTTACAGTTTGCCAGGTCTTGGTTGAGAGAATAATAACATACCATATAACGTTAGATCTTATTAATTTGTAAAATGACAGGAGTAAAATAAATAAACGTTCTATTATTTTTCGTATTGTATAATTTTAATATATATTATAAATACTATACTTAATTTGAGATTTACTACCAGGACATCAACACGGTTTGAAGGAAGGACAGCCATCTCTCCTTGTGAAATGAGATTTGAATATCAGAAAGAAAGTCCATGGTTAATCCTTTTTAAAGCTGAAGTGGGGTGAATCACTCCCGATGTAACTGCTGAGAGTAGGCGTTCTGTGTTGACAGTTTCCACTGTCTGGTGTGTAGTTGTACATGCGATATGTTAAGTGTTTCTTTTGCCAAAGCACGAAATAAGAAGACAAACAAAAAAAATCCAAACAGCCGTTTTCTCATAGAAAGAGCAAACTTATTTACTTGGTTAGTCTACTATCGATCTTTGTTGTTTATCCTTATTGATATACTATAAATAAAACATTTCAACGTCTGACAATTTAGTTGTATTATTGTATCAACTATCAAATGTTGTATGTTTAAAGGGATAGTTCACCCAAAAATGAAAACTATGATGTTTATCTGCTTACCCCCAGGCATCCAAGATGTAGGTGACTTTATTTATTCAGTAGAACACACATGATGATTTTTAACTCCAACCGTTGCAGTCTATCAGTCGTATAATGCATGGAAGTGGTAACAAAATCTAGGAGAGTAAAAAAAACATGCACAGACAAATCCAAAATAAAACCTGCGGCTCGTGATGACACATTGATGTCCTAAGACACGAAACGATCGGTTTGTGCCAGAAACCGAACAGTATTTATAAAATTTTTTACCTCTAATACACAACTATGTCCAACTGCTTTGTGCCCGCGCACGGCTTCCAGTGCGTGAGGTGTGTACGCGCTCTGCCGTAGTTTACGCAAGCGCCGGAAGTGAACTCTCGCGCGTATACGTCACTCATTGTTTACAGAATGCACAGTCATGTAGGTACGACGGATAATCAAAAATGGTTACTTGCTTGCGCTTATCCGGATTGTTCAAACGACTTAAAACTAAAAGATTACGTTCTATCGCGCGAACTCATTCGGGAGTGGTGACTTCCACGTATTCCCAACTTCTGAGCCTGCTCGCCTGAAGTTATGGTTGATTGCTCTTCGGCTGGATATCAACACACCCATTAACGTAAACTACGCCAGAGCGCGTACACACCTCACACACCGGATGCTGTGCGCGCGCTCAAAGACAGTTGGACATAGTGGTGTATTAGAGGTAAAAAATTATATAAATACTGTTTGGTTTCTGGCACAAACCGATCGTTTCATGTCTTAGGACATCAATGTTTCATCACGAGCCGCAGGGTTTAATTTGGATTTGTCTGTGCATGTTCTTTTTACTCTCATAGATTATGTTACCATTGCCATGCATTATACGACTGATAGACTGCAACGGCTGGACTTAATCATCATATGTGTTCTACAGAAGAAACAAAGTCACCTACATCTTGGATGCCTTGGGGGTAAGCAGATAAACATCAAATTTTCATTTTTGGGTGAACTATCCCTTTAAATCACAATTCCAATGTGTGTGAGCTAATACAGAGAAGGTCATAGCACACAACATTTCTTTAAGAGTTAAAACTCAAAATACATTTAAATTAAGCTGCTTTTCCTAGTATTTTTAATACATTTTAGGTGAGGCTTTCTATGAAACCTGTATTTAAAAATACATAAGGGTATTCTTATGGAATTATAATGCACACATAATTCCTTGAATCATTTCATAAATAATTTAAACAATAGTTACATTTTATAATGTATTAATGAACAAACTGTTGTGTATAATGCATTATATACAACAGTTATTTCAGGTCTTCAAATCTGACTTGCTGAGAGGCCTTCCAGGAGTGCTGATGTTTCGTCAGTATCAGTAATTGGACTATTCACAGTTTGTATTTCTCCGCTTCCAGACAGACAGCAGTGAGGAGGAAATCCCGTATAATTTTCAAATACTGCTGTTATGTTAAGCTATCAATGGCAGATTTGAATCCTTGTTTTTTTTTTTAGTATTTGCACACACAAGAGGGTTTTGGAGATACTTCTTGGTTTTCCTTATTATTGTATAAAAGCAATATCAAATTAAATTATATAAAAGCTGAATCACAGTCGTGCTGATATAGAGATATATAAAACTCAACATGTAACATTCAAGATTTACACATTTCGGTCATGACAACACTCGGAGGGATTGGCATGGTAATGAACATGACAATGTTAATGTATTTGGTCTTAGCGGAATAGTTCTGCTATGCTGCTGCTGCAGTACAGAGACTTGCTACTGCCAATACATGCTGTGAGCATGTAAGAAATGCTGCTCCTGCACATATAACATAGAATAATCCACATATAGCATACATGTTTTTGCTGCAAATAGATCCTCAACTCTCTCCTTGGCACGCCATGACAATAAAGTTTTTTTTTGTTTGTTTATATAAGGCACTGCAATACATTAAGAACCATCTTTATTATAATACAGATTTAAGAGAAAATGTTACCAAATTTGGTTGAGAAGATTGACTGTATTATTAAAAAAAAATTAGTAAACAGATGCTCACCACCAAATCTCCTGTATTTTAAAGACTTTTGGTTAAAGGGGTCTTCAACACCACACCGCGGCTGCCTCATTTTAAGAAGAGTAGCTCTGTCAAGATTTCCAGTGACTGGCAGCCCTGACACCCTCTGAAAAAGACTTTACAAATATGACAGTTCAGACGTGGACAAAAGTAGATAAAACAGAGATTATAACGTGTCTTCCTCAAGTATTTTGATTAAAGCAAGCCACAAAATTATTAATTTCAGAAACTGTAGCATTATCAATAATTAATATATGTATCCAGGGGCGCAGATTACGTGGGGGACGTGTCCCCGCACTTTTTTGGGCAAGTGTGTTCGCATAGAGGTTTTCAAGAGCTGGTGTGAATAAATATATTTAAATTCAAAGAGACAGGATAGTCGATGCATGACCTGATATTTTATTTGGTCCCAGAATAAGGCGAGATGAACGTCGCGGAGCGCTAAACACTCCGTGCAGTGCGTTTCATTCATACTCGAAGCCGGAGGGTGCTCTCGCGCAGACAGTTGTTTTCACAGAAAAACAGAAACGTTTGGAAACATGAAGACAATAAACATACGATTGCGACAATATATGGTTTATTTGTTTGTCAAGTCATCTCCAGGTAATAAATTAAGTATATGAACAATGCAGTGCTAATTTACATAGCATTTATTACAGTATAGAAATTATTCTGCCTTATTATGTGATAAAAAAAAAAAAAAGTGTTTAGTATATAAGCAAATCGTTATTATTGGTTATTGTCCAGCAGTTATTTGATTTCTAAGCCAATTAAAGCTAGAAATTAGAGAAAAATTAAAGTTGCCTATACACTACCAGTCAAAAACAGTAAAAGTGTTAATGTTTTTTTAAAGAAGTCTCTTCTACTCACCAAGCCTGCATTTAATTGATCAGAAATACAGTAAAAACAGTAAAAATGTTGAAATATTATCACAATTTAAAATAACCTGTTCTATTTGAATCATTAAAATGTAATTATTGGGACTCCCCAAGCTACATTTTTAGCACATTGACTCCCGTGCTCAGAGTCACACGATCCTTCGAAATCATGATGCCTATGTGATTTTGCTGATTCAAAAAACATTTATATTATGATGATGTGTAAACATTGAATATAATGTTTTCACTTCTTTGATAGAATAGAAAGTTCAACAGAACAGCATTTATCTTAAATACTTTTGTAACATTATAAATGCCTTTAACATCACTTTTGATCAATTTTAAGCATCCTTTCTAAATAAAAGTATTCATTTCTATAATTTATTTTCCGAAAAATAAAAATTATACTGACTCTAAACTTTTGAATGGTTGTAGGAGTAGTACCAAAGCTTTTTTCACTTCACATAAATCTGTCTTGGATCTTTTAGTAATCAAAGAAATCCTGGGGAAAAAAAAAAAAAAAAAAAACGGTTACCTCAACTGTTTTTAAATATGATAATTAGTTTTTAAAAGGTTCTTGAGCAGCAGATCAGCATATTATAATGATTTCTGAAGGGCCACGTGACACTGAAGACTGTAGTAATGATGCTGAAAATGCAGCTTTTTTGATCACAGGAATAAATGACATTTTTTAAAATCTATTCAAATAGAAAGCATTATTTTAAATAGTAAAAATATTTCACAACATTACTACTTTTGCTGTACTTTGGATCACATAAATGCAGGCTTGGTGAAGCAGAAGATAATTCTTTAAGAAACATTAAAAATCTTACTTTTCAAAAACTTTTGACTGGTATGTGATTAAAGAAATGTTACTGTAATGTGTGTGTGTATATATATATATATATCTATATATATATCTAACACACACACACACGTATGTATCACCCCCCCACACACACACACACACAAAGGGGAAGATGGGGATGATAAATTTATTTTTAAATTGTAACAGATTTATTTAGATACATGTTTAGTATGTGCACATTTGTGCAGGCATCCACGTGTGTTATTAAGGGAAATAAACAGGAAATGTCTATATATAGACTTTTACCTGAGAGCTACTTTCATAGCCCGCTCACTGGAATCTCTTTGAGCTTCTGGGTTCAGTGGAGTATCTAGATATCCAAACCGCCTCAGGTACATCTATTAAATGTGAAGAGGGTATACATGCAATGTAATAAATTATACCAATAATCCTGTTGTTAAATATGAAATGATAAAAAAAATGATGTGATAAATGCAATATGAGTGTTATGATAACTTAAAGGTTTTGAGTCTAATGTTCAATTAAATATTTTTTTCTTTAGCCTTTTTTTCTTTTACCTTTCCCCCCTGAATTCTGCCCTCCAAACTAAACGTTCAATATTATATTTTTGTAATAGTTGGTTTAAAAAAAAAAAGTGGAACAGATTTAAAGGTCTAGTTTAAAGCATGTTTCAAAAAATATAACAAAAAATGAATCAAGTTAATTAATACTGCCTATTATAAAATGCTCATGATGTATTGGACAAATTATAATAATAATGCATGTGGACTGAATTGAGTTCTGATGTTACCTCCAAGAGAGTGCTGGTCTGACATAACTTTATGTCTCAATATTCTTTCAACTTCCCGTACTCTCTCAGATTAATTTAGAATTCTTGGGTTTGGCATTCTTGAGCATATTGTTTTTAGTGTTTAGAGTCTTCTGTTTGATGGATCAGGATTCAATTAACCATGGTTTTACCACAAAAAATGGTTACTATAGATAAAACATGGTAACTACAAATTAACCATGGTTTTGCTACACTAACCATAGTTTAACCATGGTATTTGTAACTGTAGTTACACAAATGGTAGTTAATCAATACGCCAAAAACGACACTACAATTCAACTACAATAAAAAAAAAATTGAATTTTCGTAAGAGTCATGTAACCAAACAGTACAACTCTAAGGTTAGTTTATTGAAAAGTACGTTTACAGTAAATCATGTTACCTGCGCCTCTGTGAACTCTCGTCTTCTGCTCGTCTCAGTAGATGACCATACACGCAGAACAGCAGTCAGAAATATTGTATATTGCATCCACTTAGCCATAATCCCAGTCTGCACAGAGCTCCAGTGGTTTGATGTCTAAAGAAGAAATAAATTGTAGATCAGTGAACGTTAGTAAAGCGCGCAGTGGTGTCTTGTGGTTTTAAATCGAGCGCAGAGTGAGTCAGAAGAGATGATGCATTTCCTCCTGCATGTCACAAGAAAGAGGCGCTGATCCAAGAAAGAAACGCACCACGCACCATGCGTGACGCGAACGTTACTCTCAGACACCGCTTTCTTCTGTTCTTTATACTTTATACCAGGTGGATGCTGCACACTGGTGGTGGATGAGGAGATGTCCCCTGACAATGTAAAGCGCTTTGAGTGCCTAGAAAAAGCGCTATATAAATGTAATGAGTTATTATTATTATTAAATTTAGGCGTGTTCTATGGTGTCATTTTAATGACAACATGCCGAGAGGTTGTAAGCGAGGGCGCATCATAATGCGCGAGCAAGAATCTCTGCACTCGCAGCTGGATGTCTCGCTCTCCATCGCACAAAACTGACTGCGCTCTCAAACATACAGCGTTCGGTTGAGGAATGGGCTCTGATCTAGCACAGTATTGTGTGCGCGCGCTCAACTTCTGCCCCTCGCACAATTAGCAATCAGCCATAGTATTTCTTTATTTAATAGTATGCAGTGCTTATTGTAAATATGCATTTATTAGATTAATTTATGTGTCTGATTTTGCCCAAGACAAGCCAGAACTGCTGCTGTTCAAAAGGGGCCAATTGCGTTTTAAAGGGGTCATATGATGTTGCTAAAAAGAACATTTTTTTGTGTATTTGGGGTAATGAAATGTGTTTATACGGTTTAAAGTTCAAAAAAACACATTATTCACTGCTGAAATTGTTGCTCCTCTATGCCCCGCCCGATTTTTACAAAGCTCATCGGTCTAAAAAAAAGCGAGGTATGCTGTGATTGGCCAACAATCTAGTGCGTTGTGATTGGCTGAATACCTCAAACGTGTGACAGAAATGTTACGCCCCTTACCATACTGTGATGCCATGTCCCAGCACGAGGAGACAAAACCAATAAAACCCATGACAAACAGGCATTTGTAGCATCCAGTGGGGACATAATTACTTATTATAATGACTTATACTGTCTTTTACGCATTGCGTTGCATTGCATCGCGCCGCATAAACATTAAACCATGTCTGCATTTGTGATTGGATAAATGACAAACAACAAGCATACTCTACACTGCTCAAAACTCACGTTTGAATAATCAGTGGCAAATTCTTAAAATATGAAAAACATACTTACAGTCTGTAAGCATTATTTGGAGAAAACCGGCATTGTAGGCTACTGGTTCAGGAAACAGTCCTCATCCTCCGTAAAATGTGCTGCACACACTTGAACATTTGGGTTGTATTGTTCTGGAACAGTGTTGTAAATACAACTTAACCACTGATTTCTAGTTGTGCCCTCTTTTGGAAGGCCAAACAAAGTAGTTTCGCCTTCACAACGAAACACACAGCATCTCCATGACGTGGTGGTGGCGGCAGCAGCAGCAACAATACTACAGCGAGAATCAAAGTTACACCTTTCTTTGCATAAACATTTGGTTGGTGTTATGCAAATCTTCCCACACAGTGACGTAGGCATGTGAGGCATGTTTAAACGGGGCGTTTTAGGGGGGCGTGGACGAGTCTTATCTTTTATAAAGAATATCTCTTTGGGTTTGAGACTTTAGTCTTTGCAACTACAGATCTTCATGCACCAAAAGCTTGTAACACTCCAAAGAGAAAGGAAAACTTGAAATCGCATCACATGACCCCTTTAAAATAGTTCAAACTAATTCATTGTACTGAGTAGGGGATAATCATACAAATTAAAATAGATTGGTTGAAATCTGAGTGTCTTATCACTTCGGTCTGGTTTATTCTTGTTTTTTTTTAACACCAAGTTCCGGACCTCAGTATTTTTTTTCTTCCGAGGTGTAGGCTATATAAAGTTGTAAATTAATTGTTTAATGTTAACTCGACTTTGGTGCTGCAAGGATAAGGCCAAGATAACAGACTTTATCATGAACAGCCTCAGGTGTAAAAACACCCGTCTATCTCATGTTTGAAATGCCCAATCAAATCAAAGAAGGAGGGCTTTACGGTTCACAGAGGCTGTTGCCAACTTGTAGCTAGATTTAGCACCTTTTTTCAAAAAAGCACCTAGCGACTTCTTGGACAAGCCTTGTCTTGTTTCTGAGACTTGTCGGTATTGTCACACAAGTGCGAGGTCTTGCTCCCACTGCACACACACCTCTTTCTGCATCTGCTCTTGTCCAGCAAGAGGCTGAGAAGAGCAGCGCATTCAGTTGAATAGACATTCTGTTGTGAGCATTATTACATGTAAATATAGCCAGAAAATTAAAATACAGTATCAGTGGTGGCTCGTGGGTTTTAAAATAGAGGCACACTAATTGTATTGGTCTGGGATCCCTGCCGATTATTATTATTATTATCTTAACCAATTTATAATGGCTTTTTGGTTGCTTTTAGTCAGTTGAAGCAATCTGTTACGGGGCGAACGAGACGTGAGATGTGCAGATCCATATTCAAGGCTTTATTAATGGGTGTGGTCATGAAACAGGCATGGGTCAGACAATGGCAAACAGGTATATTAAGGGCAAGACAGAAGAGTAATCCAAAACGGGCGTGGTCAATCAGCGGCTAACAATATCCAGAGGGCTAAACATGAGGGGTTATCCAATAACACGAGCTAGAGTCCAGGTGAGGTGCAAACACAGGCAAAGGGTTAATCCAAGATAAACAGGCAATAATCAGGTAACACGGGAAAGCAGGCAAGGCAAGACAAGACAAGACAAGACTATGACTATGACTATGACTATGAACTAAGGACTAGAAACTAGGGCAGGAAACTGGCTCCGTAATGTGCTACCACTAGAAGAGCGATAAATGCAAACAATACTCGGCGTTGAATGGTAGTGTGAGACTGATTTATATAGTGTGTGTTATTGGTAGCAGCTGTGTGTGATTGGTTTCAGGTGAGCTTGTGATTAGTGCAATGGAGCATGGGAAATGTAGTCCAGGGTGACGTGTAACAGTCTGTGTGGTGTGAGAGTCAATATAATGGGAGGGCGACCTCTGG
This sequence comes from Sinocyclocheilus anophthalmus, assembly GCA_018155175.1. NCBI lineage: Eukaryota > Metazoa > Chordata > Actinopteri > Cypriniformes > Cyprinidae > Sinocyclocheilus > Sinocyclocheilus anophthalmus. Next base: position 52,778 of record JADLZN010010572.1, read on the forward strand.
TGGCAAGTGGATGGAAGTTCATGGAAAGGATTCATGACACAAACATTCAAGATTAAAGATTCAAGATTTCTTTATTGTCACTATACAGGTATAGTGAAATTTTAGCAATCCTAACAGTGCAGTCACATGTAACTTAAACATCTGTAATACAAAATAAATAAAAAATAAAAAGTAATAAAAATAAAGTATGGTATTAATACACAAACAAGACAACAATACACAAGCAAATGCAAACAGGCGATAGTGCAAGTTAAGCCTTGTCTGCAATACAGTCAGCGATAAACGGTATGCAGTTTAACAATACAATACAAAGACAGTACAAACAAGGCGATAGTGCAAATTTAAGCCTTAATAAATATCGTATTGCAGATTTGTGCATTTCTCAGTTATCTGTTTTTGTGTATGCCGGCAATGTTCAGCTCCCTTATGACACTGGGGTAAAAGCTGTTCTTGAATCTATTGGTCCGCGCTTTAATGAACCTTAGATGCTTACCAGAGGGCAGCAGTTCTAACAGTTGATGTCCGAGATGGGAAGGATCCTTTAAAATGTTTTCTGCCCTAAGGCAGCGTGAAGTGTAAAGTTCTTTTAAGGAAGCCAGAGAGCAACCAATGATTCTTTTGTGCTGAGTTAATCACCCCCTGGAGAGCTTTCTTATATGCCACTGAGCTGCTAGCATACCATGTGGAGACAGAAGTTAAAACCACCAAAACTTCGATGGAAACAGTGATAGAAAGGACACTTAACAGTGCTTTTGCGTGGTCTCCTGAGAATCCTTCAAAAAAAAAGAGTCGCTCTGTGCTTTTGAAGCTGCTGAGGTGTGACGCCAGGAGCGATCCTTAGCTGTTCGTGCCCAGGACCTGAAGGTGGAAAACCTCTCCACGAAGGGACCCATTGATGTGTTGTGGGGCTGTGAATCAAGTTGTGACTTTCGGAAATCCATTATGAGCTCTTGGTTTTTGAACAGTCAGGGCCCAGGTTCTTTGCCTACCCCGTTCCAACATCAATCCCTTCTTAAAAGTCTGTGTTAAAAGAGAGCTGCCTGTTGCACCATTTAATTAAGCAGACAGCTGTAGCCTATGTCCAGCTTAGGCTGTTTCCCCTAAATTTGTATATATACTGTTTGAAAGACAGCTTGGTAAATCTTTTGGCGATCAAATATTCAATATCGCTACTATTCATAAGTACTTAGTACATTATCAGCGCAGCGGCAGACGTTCAAACTAATATCACGCAATTTACGTCTCTTTGATGATTGGTTGATATAAGAAGGGAGGCTAGCCTCCCCTGCGATGTTTCTTTTCTCAACACTCCTCAGCGCTGAAAGTGAACACTCAATGGTGATTGGCTAATTTTCTTTTACCAACGGAGGCACGAGAGCTCAGCCTCCCCCTACCCTTCTCTATCACCTAGCGGTTGTAATTACATCAACAGATTCGCACATTCGCAATAGAAAAGCGGCGCTTCCACGTTATGGTATTACAGCTGTGAAATTACAAACAAAAAAAAAACACATTCTGAGACATGAACTGAAATAAATTGTGAATTTTATTTACATTCAATCGTCCTCCTCCCCTTTTCACCTGAAAATTATGGGGAAGCTGTGCCTCCCTTGCCTCCCCCGACGAGCCGCCACTGATGACAAGTTCTCATGAGTACATGGACGAAGCAAACAAATGTAAAAGGCTGACACTAGGCAAATGGACATTTAAGTCATGATCATGTCAATTTAGTGTATGACGTCATTAGCAGCATTTAGCGACTTTTCAAGCAGGCTTTAGCTACTTTTCGCTGAAAGAAGTTGGCAACAGTGGCTGAGCATTAGTTTACGATCCTCAGTTGACATTCATAAAGTGCAAGATAATTTGGCTGTGTCCGAAAGGTTACACAGTGTCTTCACTGGAGGCGGTGCTCACATCGCATCACACCGCAACAGCTAAAGGCCAGTTTATAATTCTGCATTGTGTGAATGCTGTAGTCTACGTCATATGCTTCTCACACAGCCAACGTCGCTGTGAACATTTATACTGCATTTTGTCTGTTTTCTCTGCAGTCACACTGCTGAAACACTAGTTGGCGGTGGGGTTTCTATGTTCCATTGTGTCAAGTTTCTTTGCCGCTGTTTTGAGTTTTCACTGTAGCTACTACAAACAATGGCGACTGAAACTGAGCAGATCATGTTGGAGTTGGAGTTGGAGTTGATCGATGTTGAAAAAAAGACAATAACGCAGTCAAACGATTTAACTGGCTCTCAGGCGTAGTTGTCTGTCTTCCGGTTGCCGGCCTCGATTTCACACACACGCAGAGCCGGCAGCCGCAGGAAAAATACAGGAACATCAGTGTGTCAGCTCTTGTCCCCCCCAGCGCCCTTCGTTTGTGCCCGTGACTCCCGATAGCAGCAGCGCTGGGACCGCTCTGTTTTCCGCCCGGGAACCAGCTGATCGCGGCCGCAGTGCTGCCGGCTTTCCCGAGAAGATCTTTTTCGCCGTGGCCTGTCGCATTATTCTTTCGTCAGGGGATGGATGGTGTGTGTTTTTGGATGCAGTGCTTGTCGGAACCTCAGTGACGCACGAGCAGGACAAGGAAATGCATTTCAGAGATGTTTGGAGGTCAGGGATGTAGATTGATGATTTGGTTCATTTTGTGAAGCCTTATAATACATCAGTATATGCACAGATGTAGACATTACGCAGAAGAGGACTGGCAATCCCCTTGAAATTTTAGCTTAAGGTGGGAAGCAACAGGGCTCTAGTGAAGCAATAGTAGTAAAGAGTCATGTAAACAGAAAAGACCTTTAAGACTATATATATATATACAGTGGGGCAAAAAAAAAGTATTTAGTCAGCCACCAAATTGTGCAAGTTCTCCCACTTAAAAAGCTGAGAGAGGCCTGCAATTTTCATCATAGATATACCTCAACTATGACAGACAAAATGAGAAAAAAAATCCAGAAAAGCACATTGTAGGATTTTTAAGAATTTATTTGCAAATTATTGTGGAAAATAAGTATTTGGTCAATTAAAAATTTTTATCTCAATACTTTGTTATATACCCTTTGTTGGCAATGCCAGAGGTTTCAAACGTTTTCTGTACGTCTTCACAAGGTTTTCACACACTGTAGCTGGTATTTTGGCCCATTCCTCCATACAGATCTCCTCTAGAGCAGTAATGTTACGGATTTTCAACTCCCTCCAAAGATATTCTATGGGGTTGAGATCTGGAGACTAACTAGGCCACTCCAGGACCTTGAAATACTTCTTAAGAAGCCACTCCTTCGTTGACCGGGCGGTGTGTTTGGAATCATTGTCATGCTGAAAGACCCAGCAACGTTTCATCTTCAATGCCCTTGCCGATGGAAGGAGGTTTTCACTCAAAATATCAAGATACATGGCCCCATTCATTCTTTAGTTTACACGGATCAGTCGTCCAGGTCCCTTTGCAGAAAAACAGCCCCAAAGAATGATGTTTCCACCCCCATGCTTCACAATATGGTGTTCTTTGGATGCAACTCAGAATTCTTTCTCCTCCAAACACGACAAGTTGAGTTTTTACCAAAAAGTTCTATTTGGTTTCATCTGACCATATGACATACTCCCAATCCTCTTCTGGATCATCCAAAATGCTCTCTAGCAAACTTCAGATGGGCCTGGACATGTACTGGCTTAAGCAGGGGGACACGTTTGGCACTGCAGGATTTGAGTCCCTGGTTGGCGCAGTGTGTTACTGATGGTAGCATTTGTTACTTTAGTCCCAGCTCTCTGCAGGTCTTTCACTAGGTCCCCCTGTGTGGTTCTGTGATTTTTGCTCACAGTTCTTGTGATTATTTTGACCCCACGGTGTGAGATCTTGCGTGGAGCTCCAGATCGAGGTAGATTATCAGTGGTCTTGTATTTCTTCCATTTTCTAATAATTGCTCCCAAAGTTGATTTCTTCACACCAAGCTGCTAACCAATTGCAGATTCAGTCTTCCCAGCCTGATGCAGGTCTACAATTTTGTTTCTGGTGTCCTTTGACAGATCTTTGGTCTTGGCCATGTGGAGTTTGGAGTGTGACTGTTTGAACAGGTTGTTGTGGACAGGTGTCTTTTATACTTATAACAAGTTCAAACAGATGCCATTAAAACAGGTAACCAGTGGAGGACAGAGGAACCTCTTAAAGAAGAAGTTACAGGTCTATGAGAGCCAGAAATCTTGCTTGTTTGAAGGCGACCAAATACTTATTTTACCGAGGAAATTAACAATTAATTCTTTAAAAATCCTACAAAAAATCCTTTTTTTCTCATTTTGTCTCTCATATCTGAGGTATACCTATGATGAAAATTACAAGCCTCTCTCATCTTTTTAAGTGGGAGAACTTGCACATTGGTGGCTGACTAAATACTTTTTTGCCACTGTATATATGGTCTGGTGTGTGTGTGTGTGTGTGTGGTGTGTGTTGTGTGTGCAGAGGTGGTAATCGATCTAGACTAAAAATGTTTAACAGGTTTCATGGGCTTTGCTTTATTATTTTAATAAGAGGTCTGCAGTAATGGTGCAGCTCAGTGTTGCCAAGTCCGTGGAATTGAGCTACTTTAATACTCTTTCTGCAGGATATTTTTCATGTCCACGAGTTGAAGCGACCCCAAAGTGATATCGTTCAACATGAAGCGACCCCCTGAAAATCAATTGGGCTAGTTTTGAGTGGCAACTGGGCGGGGTTTGCTGTCAAAACCTGGCAACCCTGGTGGCAGGATTCTGTGCATACAGCGATTGCAATAAGCTGCTAGGGGGAGCTCTCGCAAAGATCTTCTCAAACATGCTTAAGACTACAGTTAATCAAAGGTGAACAAAGTACACAATTCCACTACTTGAGTGAAAGTACAGATTCTGCTGGCCAAATATTACTCTGTTACAAGTGAAAGTTGTAAAGACAAGTACAGAAATACTTGCTTTTAAAACTACTTAAGTACCAAAAGTAAATTTCCAATGCACTGTTTTATTATTGTTGTATAGACGTAGTTTGCAGGCCTCTATGCTCTGATGCAACTTACAATACATTACACCTACTAAATAGACTGACTAGCTTGTAGTATCTTTGGAGTAAAGATCTTTTAGAATGTTAAAAACTTATAGAAATTAAACAAGTGAGTTGACAAAAAAAAAATAAAAATTAAATTAACACCAAAATTAGCAGCATGGTAGTGATCTCACACAGCCCTGGCAGTGTGCACACATCTGCGTGTAGCCATTCATCCACATTTGAACCGAGTGGACAGTGAAATTGCTGTAAATACAGACCGATAAGGAAGAAGAAAAAAAAATCAAACCTGCTTTTAAACTCAGCAACACAACTGTAGCTGTATAACTTTACAGCAGCAACACTGCTTTAACAAAAAAACAAAACATCAAGATTTATTTGACATCAAAACAAACATTTCAAAAATGTACATGATTTCATACAAAGAACGGGTCTGTGCAGTGCTGCTTCAAGTCAAACACCTATTGTGTTTTGTTAGGAGATGCACAACAGTTCTTCTGTGGCTTTATAGGTAATATTTTCATTTACACAATTTTGCAAAATCCGACGATATTGTGTCTAATATATAACACAATATATTTCTAGAATTCAATTGTTGTAAATAAACTGTTGTAAATTCGCCGCGGGGCAGTTGCACCCCTCTAAGGACGGCCCCGCCCCTGATGCAATACAGGAGTTTACAGGATACAGGGAATTTACACGGAAAATGGAATTCCCCCCCCCCCCCCCCTTTGGGGGGAAATTAGCACTGCAAGCGTTTGCTCGATAAAAAATTTGCTACATTATGTCAAACTTTTCTTGAAGCCATGTTGCTCGTGTTTTCTCTTCCCCCCCCCCCCCCGGTGACCTCAACCCAAGACTTGCTCTCTCATTGGCTGTAGCTCGTCACGACACCTGACACCATGTGATGGTCAGCCGACCGGTCTAGATATTTGGCATGCTAGATATTTGTTTGCGAGCCTCTTTGATGCGTCGTTGTGTAGTTCACACATAAAGATTGCCGAGCGACGATCACCCACTGGTTTTCCCCCAAATACAGCCCGACCTGTCGGCGAGCTCGTTAACTTAAATTGGGCTTAAAATCCTGTAGTGTGAACTAGGCATAAGTGAGCTCGAAGAAAAATAATTTAGCAGCCCACGAAGAGATGAGGAAAGTTACTGTGAGACTGGAAAAACAGTAAACAGTGACAAGCCTGTTAAAAGTAACACAAGACGTGATAAGATGATTGAAAATCATATTTTCAATCATATCTTATTTACAATAATTTCACAGAAATTGGCTGAAGTAACTCTAAGGAGGGAATTTAAGATCTGGTTACAAGTAGGGGAAAGTGGACAAAAGAAAAAGCTGTCCTACCCCAGCCTGATTTGCCAGTGGAAGTGGGCTTAGAGAAGGGCCACTCTGAGTCTGAAATTGCAGAGGCTGTGATAAGAGCTGTCACCCCAGGGTTGCCCCTGGGAGACATGTTGAAGATTAAGCGTGGACTTGTGCTCCAATTCTTACACACCATTTAAAAGGGTCACTACAAATTTGACAGTACAACTGCTCTCTACCACCATCTCATAAACTTATCCTAAGAGCCCAAACAGTCAGTTCAAAACTTCATCTGCAGAGCAATTGAACTGCAAGAGAAATTTTTATGGAAAGCCAAGGATGGCGATGACCGCTATAGCAGAGATATCATCTAGTGTAAATTTCTTTGTTCAGTTGAAGCTGGATTGATTATTGACTCTTTCAAATTTCAGATACAGCCCTATTTCAGTAAAATCAGAATAACAGAAGAGAAACTGAAAAGTCTCCATGCAGGTAAAACTCCCTGTATGCAGTTTCATTCAGCACTAAGATCTGAACACTCACCTGCTCTGGCTGTGCAGTCAGTAAACGAACCTGACACGGCTATAGCCGTCAAGATTGTAAAAGGAAGGGAATCTAAAGAATGCCATAAGGTCAGTAATGAGGTTCCAGACACTCAAAAGCTAGTGGAGGAGCTGAGAACTGAAATGAAAGACATGATTACAGCTGCAATGGACGCAAGTAATAAGACATCCGCACCCTGGTTCAGACAAGAAAGACAGTAAGAAATCGGCTGTAAGAAATCTAGAGAAGAGCGTGTAGGTGAAAACTGTCAACACTGATTTAAATGTGGACAAACATGCCATTTCTCACGAGGATGCCGAGCACAGGCCCCACTCTCAGAAAATGCCCAAGGACTGCTGAGACTGGGCCATCAGTAGTCCTACCTGAACTGTCCCATTTCTCGTCACTTACACTCTCCATGGACTACACACAAAATGAAAAACCATCCCAATAAGTTACCCCAACGACCTTTGCAATTAATCCAACCTCAGTTAAGGTCACCACAAACCCCTGTACAGTTAAATAGCTCTCACCACAACATGAATTACAGCTCATTAATCTGATTGGGAAACTTTGCTTGGTCGACTGACGCAGGAATGGTCTGCTGGTGGAGGCATTGTGGGATACAGGGGCGCAAGTATGCATTGTGAAGGATGTTTGGTGACGACAACACCTCCCAGATACCATTATCCAGCCCCTAGAAGAGATGCTAGGAGAGGTGACCCTGACTGGCCTACCAGCTAACAACACAGAAATTCCATTCATCAGGTGGGTGGAGATTAATTTTCAGCTGGATGGCGGACCCTTCCCAACACCATTGCTGAAGGTACCCATGTTAATGTCCAGTGATCCAATGGTAGCGGAGGACCCTATTTTTTTTATTATTATTATTTATATAGCGCTTTTACAATGCAGATTGTGTCAAAGCAGCATTACAGTATAAACACAGGAAATAATGTGTCGAAATAGTGTGTCATTCTCCTCTGGCCATACGAAACCAGTAGTTTAATTCTAGGTTGCAACAACGTCAGATTGTGCAGAGGACTCATCTGGTTCCCATGGTCTTGTCCCGATGGCCATCTAGGTGAAGAGGTCTTCGGAGGGGATCTGTCTCTGGGGCTCATCTATGTGACATTGTCTCTGCTGACATTCAGGGCTGTAGAGGTCGTCTCTAGGTGCTGATCCACCATCTGGGCTGGATACGGACTGGATCTGGGTGACTGCAGTGACCATCTGATCTGGATACAACTGATCTGGTGGCTACGGTGACCTCAAATAGAAAAAAAAGAAATAGACTAATATCTGTAGATGCCATTTTTCTAACTAGTAACAAGTACATTGAGTGTTATGGAAGTGTCCCGTTCCGTGACCCTAATTAATGCCTTACAACCGCCTATAGAAGTGATAGTGTATTATGGTTAAGCCAGGAGAAAGAGATGGTTTTTATCTAGATTTAAAGCTGACCGAGTTTGTCTGACCGCAGTGTTAGTATAATTTTCCGGATTTGGGAGCTAAATATAGTGAAAAGGATCTGCCACCCGCAGTTGATTTTGATATTCTAGGTATTATCAAATGGCCCGAGTTTGAGATCATAACGGACATGAAGGTCTATAATGCAATAAGAGCTCGCTCAAATACTGAGATGCTAAACCACTCAGGGCTTAATAGGTAATTAGCAAGATTTTAAAATCTATAAGATGTTTAATAGGTAGCCAGTGCAGTATTGACAGAACCGGCTCATTTGGTCATAATTTCTTGTTCTAGTAAGAACCTTCAGATGCGTATTTGGGCCAGCTGGAGTTTTGTTTTATTAAGCTGCAGAGCCATCACCCCAATAATCATTTGAATAATCTAACCTAGAGGTCATGAACGCATTAATTAACGTTTCTGCGTTTGCCATTGAATGCATGAATTAACGTTTCTGCGTTTGCCATTGAGAGATATATTTTAGATATATTTTTGAGATGTAAAATGCAGTTTTACAAATGCTAGAAATTTGGCTTTCTAGGAAAGATTGCTATCAAACAGCTCACCTAGGTTCCTAACTGATGACAAAGAGTTGACTGAGCAGTCATCAAGTAATAGACAGTGTTCTAGGTTAATACATGCAGAGGTTTTTAGTCCTATAATTAACACCTTTGTTTTTTTTCATATTAGTATTGACGAGATAAAGAGGAAAGGCCCTGCTATGATAAAGTTCTGCAGCTCCCATCATCCCCAGAGAGGCACATAAACTGATGAAACTGTTCCGGAGTGGGGAGCAAGAGGTAACTCCAGGAGAGAGAGCCCAAAAGGATGCATCAGTATCTGAAAAGATCGCTGATAGCTCAAAAGGGGAGTCACCACCGCCAGCATGGGATCCCCCTGTGAATTTGGAGCATCTCACCAACGATCAGCAGGAAGCTGTGAGAAAAGTACTGAGAGATGAGTGTCAAGCCTTCTCTTACAATGATAACGACATTGGTTGCATTCCATTCTAGAAGATGCACATCACTCTTTGTGTGACAGGGCCAGTGCAAAAAACTTGTGTGTCTGTTCCAAAGCCCTTTCATGATGAGGTCAAGGAGTTTTTACAAGACTTGTTAAATAAAGGTTGGGTGGAGCTTTCCTGGTCATCATAAACATTTACAGTAGTTTGCGTGAGGAAAAAGGATGGCAGTCTCTGACTATGCTTTAACTGGGATTTAAACCAGAAGTCATTGCCCAATTGCCATCCTATACCAAAGATACAAGATATGCTGGACATACTGAGCGAGAGCTCTTGGTTTTCTATTTTGGACCAGGGGAAGGCATACCACCAGGGCTTCCTGGATGAGGAGAGCCAACCACTGTCAGCATTCATAACCTCATGTGAACTGTACCAATGGAAATGCATTTCATTTGGACTGTGTTCAGCGCCAGCCGAGTTCCAAAGAAGTATGGAAAACCTACCAGCCCTACCTAGAAGACAACTTAGTCCATAGTAGCCGTTTTAAGGATCATTTGGCCCATGTGCTATTAGTGCTCCAGCGCTACAAACAGCACGGTATAAAGCTCACACCAAGAAAATGTGAGCTCTTCAAACATAAAGTGAGATTCCTGGGGAAGATGTTGTCTAGTAAAGCCTATACAATGGACCCAGCTGAGATTGCACCAGTGCAGACTCTGAAGGAAAGAACACGGTACACAGTGGGTGAACTAAGGAAGATGTTCGGATTCCTGTCCTATTACCATTCCTATATTCCCAATTTCTCCCACATTGCACAGCCACTGTACCAGTTACTGACAGTGTGACTTTATGCCGCTGGAAATGGAAAAACCTGATCGACTTCGCTCACAGAAGACTATCCCAAAGGGGATAATATCCATAGAGACCAAAAGAGGCAATTTCTAATGAATTCCGAAAGTGACCCAGAGGAGGAGTACAGTATGTACTTACCTGTCAGAGGCAATAGCACCGCCTTTCAAGCCTTGAGGTAGGACCCTTCGGAGTGAAGAGGATTTGCCCTTTCAGAGTGAAGAGTATGTGCACCTTCAGAGCAAAGAGGATATGCACCATCAAAATCGTTTTTTAGGAGAGGATTTGCCTCTTAATCTTGAGAAAAATGCTGGTCACAGCCCAGGTCATAACACTGACACTGACAGTGACAATGCTAAGAATTTGATCACACAATATGGAGTGTGGAATGACTAAAAGCTAAAAATTATCACAAGCGTCTGAGCACTATTTAATCCACACCGAGACGAACAGAAATCGATGTGTAATATCACTTTATGAGACTTTTTGATAATTCAAAGGGCTGACTTACGGAAAAAAAAAAGTAGAAAAAAATTAACAAGCGACGTATACCGTACTCTACTTGATTACAATTGCGGGAGACATTGGAGAGTGAAGTTAGAGTTTGTTAAAGACTAAAAAACCTGTTGAAAATACACACTAGTTGAAAAAATATGCTATTCACGTACATACAGAGCCAAGCCATGGGGGAACTCTTGCAAAGATCTGCTCGAACACACTTAAAGAGACCATCGGATGCAAAATTCACTTTTGTTGTTGTTTGAACATAAATTTGTGTTGACAAGTGTGTGAATAAACATAACACATTCTAGTAAATGATAAAAAAATATTCACAAAAAAACCAGTGTATTTTTTTTTAAATCCTCATTAATTAAATCCCCTTTCTCAATACAAGGCTGTTCTGAGAATTGCCTGTCAGAAATACGTATTTCTTGCACAGGCACCCTCAACCCCATAGTTGAATTGACAAGCCATCATTACCTTAGACCAAAATAGCACTGAGTGAGCTGAGAGCCTGTCTGCCATTGTGTCGATTGCCTAATGTCAGAGGTAGACAAGAATAGCTCAGATTAAGCGATTGAAAGTTTTATATAATTGTGGTTGATATGAAAAAATGAACATAGCAGTGGTACATTTTACTACCTACCCTACATCTGAGCCGCCTGTTAACGTTACTTTACGTTTTGAAGGGAATGCACCATCACACCCGCTCTGCCATCAATGCGTCTGTGTTCGCGACAGAATCATATCGTGTAATCGAGCTTCATCATACACAATGAAGAGATGAGTATAAAGGTTTTTTTTATGAATCTTTGCAAATCGCCTTTCCTAATTTGTGCTAGTTAGCAAGTTTCGCGGCTAAAGTAAACAGTACTGCTCATCACCCCACAGAAGAGAGTGGCGGGGCGAGCAGAGCTCATTAGCATTTAAAGCAAAATGGACTAGAATGGCTTGCTAAAAACATGCTTCTTTAAAATCATACCATGTTATTTTCTGGATTTTTTTTTTTGATTCTGTCTCTCACAGTTGAGGTGGACCTACGATGAAAATTACAGATCTCTAAATTCTTTGTAAGTGGGAAAACTTGAAAAAAATCGGCAGTGTATCAAATACTTATTTGCCCCACTGGTTAGCCTAACGCAGTACACGTATCAAGGTGTATATTACAGAGGCGGGCAGTAACTAAGTACATTTACTTGATTATTGTACTTAAGTACATTTTTTGAGTATCGGTACTTTACTTGAGAATATTTTTTTTTCTGGGAACTTATGACTTTAACTTCACTACATTTGAAAGACAAATATTGCACTTTTCACTCCACTACATTTCTATCAAGGTCCTCGAAGTAGAAAGTCGTTACTATGTAGCAGCTTTGAAAGTCAGTGGGTGACTTTTTTCTTCTCTAAAACTTGACTTTCTTTTTTTCAGACAGTTTTATCAGTAGGTCTACATTAAGTTATTTCAGCATTTTTGAACACTGACCATCTGCCAAATGTGCTTTATTTACAACAATCATACTAAGAAGTTAAATTTGTGGTATATATTAAGACCAAAATATGTCTGTCAATTTTGCTAATTTTGCTCCGAAAATATTACCAAAAATATACAGACACCAAAGAAACTGATTGTGATACATCTCCTAAATAAAAACACAAAAAAACAATAATAAAAATGTTTAATCACACTTGGAAGCAGTACGCATGTGTTGCCATCAAAGTACACGAGAGCGATTCGACAGCTTTAGTAAAATTTTTAAAGTTTAATGATGTACAAATAAGCCTGCTGTTTTGCTTTTTTGTTAAAAGCAGTGTTTCTGGTTTTTTTTTTTTTTTTGTCCACAGTTCTACAGTTACAAGTTGTGTTGTCATGTGTTTTAGCATGAGTTTGATTTAGTTTCTTCCGATATCACTCAAATAGATTAAAATACAGCAATTTCACTGTCACACATCTGATCAAAATAGTATGATAATGTCTACACATAGAATAATATTAAGTAGAAAGAACAAAAGTAGAGATCAAGAAACGAGTAGGGGTGTTATTTATAATTTAAAAAAAACTAAATATAAATAGATCAGGGTGCCCAAACCTCGTATCCTAAAGCAGGGCCGTAAAGAATCCTGCAAGTTTGAGCAAATCCAACATTAAGCCTACACACCCCATGCCGGGAAAGAGATGATTCATATTAATGCAATAGTAAGAAAAAGCTTGAATTAGCGGTTCAGTGTTTCAAGGTCAAGTCAAGTACAAGCCAACCTTTATAATTATAATAAGCGCTTAAATATTAACAATACAGAAGTGTAAAAGTCAAAGCAACTGACAGCCTTACCAAAATTAGAAATATTGTCAATAATGCAAACTGAACACCCATAAGAAACACAATATAATTTCAAGTTAAAAAGCCAGTTCACAAATATGAATAATCAAAAGTGAATGTCCACATACCAGGCCAGTGTTAAAATAATACCTAAAAATAATGGCAATGCATGTCAAAACATTAAATAAACTGTACACCCAAACTAGCAAGCCAGAGGGCAATACCATGCGGACAAAAAAGAAGACCAAAACAATCCATCGTGACAGAATGGAGACAAAAAAACGCCACAGGCTCAGTCGAGGAGGGAACCATTTCATCTCTCCAATCTACAAATACAGAACCAGCATACGGAAACAATCATAATTAAGACTTAATACACAAAGACGTGAAATAAAATATAACATCAAATTAGTTATGATGCAATTCAACCTTATAGCACAAACTTTGGTAGTTCTGTAAAGTTGTTAATCAGGGTTGATAATCTGAGTTCCTCGAGGGTTAGAATCATCGCGCTCCGTTGTTCTGGATCCAGCCTTGAAAGCTTGTGTAAATCTCGAGGCAAAAAACAGAGAAACAAATACAAACATAGTTGGTGTAGCTGCTGTTCCAACCAAGCAAAATGGATTTGTTTAACCCAAACTAAAGAATAAAAATATGCATTTGATCAGATATAACTGAAGTAAAAGATTATGAGATGCATTATTATGAATGCTTGGCCAAAGAGATGTGAAGCTTTAATCTAGATTTTAAACAGAGAGAGTGTGTCTGAACCCCGAACTTTATCAGGAAGGCTATTCCAGAGTTTGTGAGCCAAATGTGAAAAAGCTCTACCTCATTTAGTGGACTTTGCTATCCTAGGTACTACCAAAAGTCCAGAATTTTGTGACCTTAGGGAGCGTGATGGATTGTTGCGTGGTAGAAGACTAGTTAGGTACGCAGAGCTAACCCATTAAGGGCCTTATAGACAAGTAATAATATTTTGTAACTGAAACAGAACTTAATAGGTAGCCAGTGCAAAGACTAAAATTGGGGTAATATGAAGATATTTTCTTGACCTGGCAAGGACTCTAACCGCTGCATTTTGAACTACCTGTAACTTGTTTATTGAAGAAGCAGGAACCCCCCCTACCGTGAGATTAAATAGTCCAGTCAAAGAGTAGTTCATGAATGCATGAACTACTATTTCTTCATCCGCCAACAGGTATCATGTTTCGTACTTGGCATGTTTTCTAAGATGAAAATGCTTTTTTGTAACTGGGAAAAATATAGATTTTCAAAAGACAATATATTCTATCTAAATATAACACCACAGATTTTTTGACTGTAAGAGCAAGTAAACCGTACATCCGTCTCAGTTTGCAAATTGTAATCCACTAGATTGATGTACATGTCTATTTGTCCCTAAGTACTATCTCTGATCTTATCCGAATTTAATAAGGAAGAAAATTATTGGTCTACCAATCTATTTACCATTAACACACTCTGTTAAGCTATATCTAATTTAAACGTTCATCTGGTCTTTGTTAGAGATATAATAAAGTTGAGATATACATCGGCATAACAAATGGAACTAATCCCATATTTTCATAATAATAGTACCAGGGGCAACATGTATAAAAAATCGAAAAAAGCTCCGAGTGACCACTACGATCCTTGTGGCACACGTCAGATATTTAACATGTTGATATTGCAGATACTCCCCTGTACATGAAAATGTCAATTTAAGGAAAAGGTTAGAAATCGAAAATCTGGCACAGGAAAAAACACCCCTGATCTAGCTAAGCAAAGAATTAAAATAGATATAGAGTGGCTAGAGTTAAGAAGTGGTGCCCAACCCTGCGCCTGGCGATCGACTGTCCTGCAAAGTAGCTCCAAAACAAACTAATCAAACCCCTGAATCAACAATTAAAGGTCTTCATATCACTTAACAATTAAAGGCAGGTGTAAGTTATTTTTAGGTTGGCGCTAAACTGTGCAGGAAGTCATCGCCAGGAGCAGTGTTGGAGCACCCCTGAGTTAAATAGGTCCAATAAAGTTTCACAGATGTGTTTAGTAGAATCCCATTTCTATGAAATAGGTAAGGACTGCTCGGTTTGATTTGGGCAGGTCATTCCACCAGTAGGGAACATTTAATTTAAAAGTCAGAGATTAGTGATTTTGTGCCTCTTTGAGATGGTACAATAATATGGCGCTCACTTGCAGAACGCAAGCTTCTAGAGGGAAAATAAGTCTGAAGTAATGAATTTAGCTAAAGGGATGCAGAGCCAGTGGTGGTGTTTTAAATGGTAGGCCCACTATAATGCAACAAATTGAATTAATGGAAACAAGCAGCTACTGGTACTCCAGTGCACATTGACAATAGAACAGAGAGTGTGACTGGGTTCTTTTCTGCTTATTAAAAGAAATTAAATCTTGCGTGGCATTTTGATATAATTGTAAGGATGTGATAGAAGTTGCTGAGAAGACACTGCCAAGAGAAAGCATAAATCAATAGTCCGCCTGAGATGAAACAAGGAGTTTGTGTTGCATTTTCTTAAAGAAGATTGTCTAGATCAATTCCTAAGTTGAATATAAGCAAGCTGCAAGGACTGGGTATTTAAATTAGCCCTGTGTTCTGAGAAATTCAAGCTATATGCAATCAATTAACAACTCCAAAAGTTAATCTAGCTGTTTTTTAAGGAGTTATTGTTTGAGGAGCCTACCAAACTGGATGAAGATGAAATTTGATAAAGATGATGGGATAAAAAATTAGTTGAACAAGGCCCCCGCAGTTCTGTCTTAGCCCGGTTGAGTTGAAGGTGATGGTCCGTCATACAACAAGAAATGTCTGTTAGACCTGCTGAGATGCGAGCAGCTATCGTCGAATCATCAGGATGGAATGAAAGGTATAAGTTTGCATGTCTCAATCAAAATGAAGAAAAAGATAATGGGTCCAAACTGAAGTCCTGAGGCACCCCCAGTAGCTAATGATCCCTGAAATAGCCATTTTCCAATAATGTTTGACAGGAGAAATCTGGATGGTTCACCATATCAAAAGCAGCAATAGATCCAGCAAAAATAAGATAAAAAGATTTGAAGGCCGGATCTTACCAGTCTTAGGGCATTCAACAACATGAAAAGCACAGGCAGTCTCGGTCGAATGTCCCTCTTAGCCAGATTTGGTTGCATGTCCAGGCGGTTGTTGCTGTGTATAGAAAGCGGAGACTTGGTTGAACACATCTCTTCAAGATTATTTTGCAATGAAAGGTAGAGAATCTGTAGTTACTTCTTGAAAAAGAGTATGTGTAATAAGAGTGGGTATTCTAATAAGTGGGGTTATCAGCCTGTTTAAAATGTATGAAAGGGAAAAACCCAGTGTGAAGGGATTTATATAACTAATGGGTGAGTGCAGGATACAGCACGCAGGAGAAATGCTTGACAGAGATGACAATCGGAATTTATCAAGTGGATCATTTAGTAGGATTATTGGAAAGGATGAATGTTTAAGAGACCTTCGGACCTCATAGAGTGGAGGAGACGGATGAAAGAGTGTCATGATAATTGCTGAAAATTAGAAATGTTTTTGACATATTTGTGATTGTCATGTGCACAAAATGAGGTATTGTATAATTTTATTACTAGAGATGTGCAAAGTCCGTCAAAGACTATATAGAGTTTGATGAGGAGGGGGAGAAATAAGACAAAGCGGAGGAACATGTTAAAAAAAAATTAAAAGACAACAATGCGAGAGTTTAGAGCGAATTGTTAATTTGGTATGATGACCTAGTATCAGTTTTAGCAGTGGAGACAATTAGCGGAGAATGAGAGAGGAGTAATGATCGAAAATACACTTACAATGGTCTGGAGGCTTGTTATTTGCAACAAATACAAACTCTTTCAAAGTGCAGCATCTGAGAACTTAGAACTCTGCTCACTTCCAATTTCATGCAGCCTGAGTTTTATCTAATATGGATAGTTGAAGAAATCTCAAGACATACAGTGGAGTACACCTCAAGGAAAGTTTGAAGCAGCAAATCCACGTAGTTCCCTAGTGGTCCTGAAGGGGTCGATAAACAACTATAAAAATGAATTTTACCGAGGTGGGTAATAGTGCTGAAAAGATTCAAAGGGCTGTTGATACTAACAGAAGATAAGGGAAAGGATTAAAAAATAAATCTAAACATATAGCGATAAAACAATACCGTACATCTACCATCTTCCATCAGAGGCATGAGTGGGCAAAAAATAATATAGAAATTACTTGGAGATGCTTACACCATGATGAAGAAATAAGCAGTGATCCTCTATTTTGATCCACTATCTCTGAAATCAGTTCCATAAGGTTTAAAGTCCTCCAATGATTTGTATCGAAGTAATAAAAAATTTCTTGGTAATTCAGAAATCTGGAAGTCCCAAAAAGAACCATAGAAAAAAAAAAAAGTAGTGTATTATTAGAACAATCGTCTAAATTGCGTCAGGTTTGTTAGGATTGCCTGCACTCCAAAAGTGTGTGATGCACTGGTTTGACGAAGATGGTAAAGTGGATGTAGAGGCATCTGGAAACTCTAGTAATAAAAATTGGTTTCAAAATCTGAAAAACAGAAGAAGGAACAAGTAGTAGGAAATAGCATGATAATCAGAAGACAATTCATAATATGTGCCTGTCTCGGTGTAGTACGAACGTAAGAAGATCAATGTATACAATTTACACTCTTCTGAAGTAAAAGAATCTAACACACAGTTCTGCCAGCGACCGCCTGCCGTTACAAGCTTTTTATATTCGTCTAACAACAAACTCAACAAATTGAAAATATACAGACTGGACACACTTTCCTGTTTAATCACAACAATAGCCAAGCAAAGCACACGAACTGACCAGATTGTACGCGATACAAGTACTAGAACCAACGCGATATATCATCACGTCTCCCACAGTATACAAAACAAGCGTTTCCTAGCAACGACAACTGAACTAAACACTAATGAGACAAGTAAATACAATTAATTACTTAGAAAAATGTAACCTGTGTAAAGCCATGTTAAGAGATGGATGTTAATCTAGTAATGAATTAAACTGACCATTAATTGTGTGTCTGCCTATTAAGAACAATGTTAATGTAGATTACTAACCCAGAGTTTGGGTGCTCAAATAGGAAAAGGAAATACGATTGATTTTGAAATATATACATACGTATTACAAATTGCCAGAGTATTTGAGAGTGCAGCGCCGGGAGGACTTAAAAATGCCAGATAGATCCACATACTTGTAACCAAGGATTAGAATGACCGTTAATTAGCTATAACAATGATTTACACAAGACAGTAAGATAATGATCATGAGATATCCTACGCGTTGCTGCTGAATTTCACCACCATTCACCATACAAATTCCATGTGACAGTAAATATAATGTATCATCAATTTTGGGGGGGGGGGGGGGGGGGGGGGGACAATATTACAAGACAATGAGTATGACCTGAAACAATAAATTCATGTCTAACCCATATCAGATTCAGATTTCTATGAATTCTGATACCAATGCATCTTTTTCATTATCAACATAGATATTAAAATCACCAACAATCATGACTTTATCTGCAGCCAGCACTAACTCAGATAGAAAATCAGCTAATTCTTTGATAAAGTCTGTATGGTGTCATGGTGGCCTGTATACAGTATCCAGTACAAACATCACAGGGGATTTTTCATTAACACTTGTTTCTCTGGATATGAAGCACCATTAAATATTCAAATGAACTTATTATACTGAAATGGCCCACCCTCTGAAAATACTGAAATATATGCTATAAATTGTAGCACACCATCCCCCTTTACCTTTAAATGGACGCAAATACTTCATGTTTTATACATTAATCTTTGGGGTAGAAACTCCATTAAAAAATATATTCATCTAAATGTTTTAAATAGCCAAGAGTTTCTGTCAAACAGAGCACATCTAGGTTAATATTAATCTGTGATCAATATAATTTACAAAAGCGCTATTAAGACGTAGAAGGAGGACCTTAAAATAATCTAAAAATACCACGCGTTTATCATTTGTTAATCTCTGTATTATATATAAAATAATCTACTTATATTTTATATGTTGAACATCAATTAATTGTTAAAAGAAACTCTTAAAAATGCAGTAAGCAGTCTGAAGGATTTATTATTAAAACTTGAATATAATAAAAAGAAAACAGAATAAATAATATAGCAAGCTAGTGTTAGAGGCCCTTTTTTGCTTTTGTTAATTGTATAATAAAAAAACAAAACAAATAGATAGAATACCAAAAGATTAGAAAAGCTAGTGTTAGTTATTTTAATTATATTTTTACAAGACAACAACCAGCAGTATAGTAAATGAAAATAAGAGTGCAAGTCCTAACTTTAAGTCTTTTTTTAAGAATAGAATTAATAGAGAGTGCAACATAGTTGAGGTTCAATTTACACAGATGAAAAGATGTATTTTTAGCCGATTCTTGGAGATGGACTAAGGACCATAACAGCATTGCTCTGCATTAGTAAGATTCAATCCACTTCCCCAGGAGGGAAAACATATTAATTTAAAAGTCAGATGAATGATTAATATTGATGGAACCATCAAATTTTAGATGGGCAAATAAAGGTATGTATCAACATTGCAGCACACAAGCTAATCTCAAGCGGGCACATACAACGTACGTAACGAAGAATTAGGACAAATATATAGTAAAGGGTGGGGTGCAGAGCAAAAAGTGGTGTTTTGTAGGACAACATTATAAGCATTGAATTATTAGTGCAGGCAGCTATTGGTAACCCAAATGCATTGAAAAAAAAACAAACATTTATATAAATTACATAGAGAGAAGCTACATGGCACCACCCCTGAAGGGGTAAAAGAGACCATACTACTTTATCAACAGGTCAGGTCTGCCCCAAAAAAACAATTGCCAAATTGCACATGAAAATCTTGTATGTTCTGCTGCACCCATTTTATAAACACCAAGCCATTTCGTAACGACAGTCTGCTGTGTATCAATGCAACACAACGGCAAAGCAGGTGAGGGGACAGAGACATATTACAGTGTCTGAAACAATCGTACATTGCACGGTTACACACCCCTCTTATAATTGAGCCCCAAAGATACAGATCCACCAGATAAAAAGAAAAAACCTTGTCTCATACGCCACCACTGAGAAACGAGACCCACAGGAGCCCGTAATAGAGTCACTCTGCACAATGTAAACTTAAAAGCTGCAGCTTGGAATTTAACTGCTGGTTTTGTCTGGCCAGAGGAAAAATGAGCCTGATTGAGCCTGGTTTCTCCCAAGTTTTTTTCTCCAATCTGTCACCGATGGAGTTTTGGTTCCTCGCCTCTGGCTTGCTTAGTTGGGGACACTTCATTTCCGCTATATCGTTAACTTGAAATTGCACAGATACTAATGAATAAACATGAACCTGACTGGATATATGACATCACTGAAAATGCAATGATGACATGCCTTTAAACTGCAAAATTAGTGTTTACTATTGTCACTTTGAATTATTGACACACTATTTTCCTAATTAATGATTTAAAGTTGCTTTGACACAATCTGTATTGTTAAAAGCGCTATATAAATAAAGGTGACGTGACTTGACTTGACTTGAACGTTATTTTTAATGATCTCCAACTGGTGAAGTAGAACATCATAAGTGCCGACGTAAATAACAATCTTACTGAATTTAAGTTTAGCATTAGCCAGCACTTTTAAAAAGATGTCAGGCGCTCTGGCTCCCGGTAAAAATTGGACTATGGTGGCTGGTGTCTCTATTTTCACATTCCGTAAAATAGAATCGCCAATAATTAGAGCACTTTGATCATGTTTCTCAGTGGGTGCATCACTGAGTGGGGAGAAACCGTATTAAAATGTTTTGATCGAAACGGAAGAGCGGTGTTTTGCCACATTCATACTATTCTCAATTAAAGTTTGGATGCGTGTCTTCTCTGTCAGCCTAAATATTTCCCTGCATTTATCACATGTGAATCCCTTATAATGACGACATAAATAGTGTATAAACACAATACATGGTGGCAGAGAGTTTGGCAAACAACAATAGCAGGAGAAGAAGCCATTACTCACCGTGATTTATGAATGATTCTGACTTACCACTGTTGTTTGAGGAACTCGTGAAAAAACGGCGAGAGAGAGAAAAGAAACGGAGCGAGAAAACAGTAATAGACGCGAATAGAAATAATATCAGAAATATGGTGGGAATTAAGTTATATTTTATCACATTAAACAACGGAGAGTGATAGTAAGATAGAGATTCAACAGAAAAGTGAAGCTATACAGAGCTACAATCACAAACCACTCAGCAGCACGGCAAAGAGGAACCGGAAAGCTCATGAGGCACAATATAGAAATTTTATAGGACAATTAAAGAAATACAGGCTATAAATAAATAAACACAATCTAACCTTTCGAGTTAGACATTAATAAGATGTCCCAAGCCATGTTTGTCACTTGTTGACGTTTCCCTTAAACATTTCCGCTGTTGTCTGTGCTATTTCAGTATCATGGACCTGTTTTATGTTTTGCCCCTGTTTCTGTTCCTGTGTTTCCTTATTTGGTCATGGTCCTGTCCTCGTTTAGTTTAATTAGTCATACAGTGCACCTGTGTTTGTTAATTAAGTCCTGTGTTTATAATCTTGTCTCTGCTTTTCTCCATCTATTCGGGTCTACTTGTTGTGACGTCCAATCCTTCTTGCTCTATATCCCCCTATGGATCATTAAAAGACTACTAGGTTCTGATTAAATCTCCCACAATTAACAATAACCTCGTTACCACCTCGTGCCCGTGCACCAGTGAATTGTGACAGCATATTTTCAGCGTGTTTCTATATTTGTTTGTGTTGTGAGTATGCTTTGTACACGCAGGTCGCACATGCACATTTAATTTGTTTTGCAGTAATCAGTTGTTCCACGAGGTGTCAACACTGCCCCGGGCCGTTGTTTCACAGTAGAAAACAAAACTAAAGGGAAGGTGAACACACACAAAATAGCGGATGACATGAACAACAACATATGGCTTGCATAATGGCAAGCACTTGTAATGAGAAAAGGGAATATGGGAAGTATCCAGCATTGTATAAAAGAGTTTCAAAATATGTGTATATCGAATCATAACTTATGGGGAAGATAGACCGACGCTTGGACATGGTGAAGCGTTCAAGAGTGAACATAGTGTCCGTCCGCCAAGTTGCTCTGTGCACCCAACACAAATGACTTTAGAAAAATCTACGCATATCAACTGGCGCCATAACGCTATGCGATAAACACATCAACAAAAACAGCAAAGTATACGTATGGACTATCAAACGAGATGCTTTAAAATGTATTTACAACTTCTAGCAGCTAGACCTATGCTACCAAAACCTGACTGGATGCATCTAATCAAACCATAATGCTCGATGACGAGTTAAGAAATTACGACAGTAAAATAAAAAGGGTAGAGTCGAATTATTGTAGACAAAGCAGTCAAGACAAATTTAGGTCAAGACAATGCTACTGAAGTTCAAAACCATGCATAACAATGCGGAAGAAAGGTGATTTAAGTTACTTTGAACATGGCATGGTATAAGAGATGGTGCCACACAATTCTGTCCTAAGCCTTTCAGAAACTGGGAGCTACTGGGAATATTCACCACCCACTCTTCTATGTTACAGCAAAAATAGTACTAGGAAGGTATACCTACTAAAGTACCGGCCAGTGTACTAATTTTTGTACTAAATTTCTCATTAATTATATTTCAAAAATTCTTAACTTATTCTTATCCATCTTATTGTAATTCCAACATTGTAGTGGGGATTTACATTGCAACGTTTAAAACCTGATTCTATATATATGATTTAAGGATCTGCTTGACAATCATTTGTTCCTGCCCATTGCATGGATTTAAAGCATTATTCAATATCTCTAGGCAGGAGACCCTCAAAAAACTCTGGCCCTCTAGGTCTACTTTCCTGCAGAGTTTAGCTCTACCCCTCATCAAACACACCTGAGCATGCTAATCAATGCTTTCAGGATCATTAGAAAATCACAGGTAGTTGAGTTTGATCAGGGTTGGAGCTAAAACTCTGCAGCGCATTGGCCCTCCAGGGCAAGATTTGAGGAATCCTGCTCTAGGGTGTGTGTGTGTGTGTGGAATCAGAGGAGATAAGCAGTAAAGAAGTGTTGTATATGAAAAAAAATGTGGTGCGCGCGCGTTGTGTCTATCAATCTTATGCGCTCTCATGTGGCTCTGCCATAAATTGAACATTGAGATTGATTTGTATTGTTATAAAAAAAATAAAAAAATTAAGTAATGTTCTGAAATCAATAAGATATCAAATTCATCTGTAGCAATTTATTTGTTGCACAACTAACAATCATCGACTCTTAATCAACACGCCTGAGAAGAAATCAGCCGCCAATCCTTATTGTGGGTATAATCCGTCTACTTTTGTTTCTTGTCATACTGTTATCATTTGGTGTATGGGAGAGATTAGTTGTAGGGAAAAAATATGAATTTGACATAGTAGCATTTAACACTCCGCTCCAAGCACAGAACAGTTTGATTGCTGTAAGAAGAATGATGTGTTCAAAATTGCTGATTTCTTTCAAATCCTCATTATGCATCTAAGAAAGACGTTGAAGCGTTATTGCATAAAGAATTGGTGCAGCAACAAATTTATAGCAACTGAAGGAGTAATGGGATTATACATAACGCCAGAAGGAGCTGCTGTGCCAGCAGAGGCTGAAGAGAAGCCCCAAAAATATCTGTTTGCGAAAACATGATTCAAGGAGTTGGGGGTTCACTCAATTTACCCCACTGACATCATCAATCACAAGAATTGGAAATAGACATAAAGAGAGAGAGCCTGACAAGCTCTGGCTGAACGAACTAGAGCTGGAACTAGAAAAGGAACCACAACTTTGTGAGCTCACCAGAGGGTTCCCCTGCTTTTACGTTGTTCACTCGGCTGCCTTCAGGCCCTCAGCCGGTTTCTTTCAGTTCCTGAAGTGAGTAATTCTCCCTTATTTGATGTGAGCAAACATTAATTTGGTGCTCCCCTTTCAAGAAGCGGTGGTAGATTGGTACTTTATGGCTTTTAAATGTGTCACCACTACATTGCAATGGCCTAAAGAGATGTGGGCTCTGCTAATGCAGTGCAAGCTGTTCAGGTAAGACCAAGAAATATGTTTTGCATTACCGATAGAGAAAAGTCCAGACTAAGTCTGACTGGTGATCAAAGAAACTGTTCTGCATGCTTGTGAGGTAGTGCCTGAAACGTATAGACAAAGATTTAGGGCCCATAAGAAAACTGACAGACAAACATTTGTGGAGTTTGCAAGGGATAAATGGTTTATATCAATTAAAGTACTTTTGAGATAATTGTATTATAAGATGTTAAAAGTTAAATGAACAGAAAGTGACGCTGTACTCGCTGCCATTGTAATTATATTTTGAGTTAACTCTCCAACAGACATATTATGGGGACACATGGGACTTATTTTGTATCTAGTAAAAAGGGCAAAATAGGGCAAAAATCCCTTAAAGGGATATTTCACTGAAAAATGAAAGATTGCTGTTAATTTACTCATCCTCAGAACATCCAAGATGTATAGGTGACTTTTTATTTTTAGTAGAACTGGTAAAAAGAAAGGGAAATATAAAATTAAATTTTTTAGCTAAAACCATGGTCCTTGGTGATTCATAAAATGCAGCTACTGTCACTTTGGGGGAAAAGGCAGGGACTTTCAGCAAATGTAGATGCATGCCAATGCAAGGAGGATTTTGTTAAAGTCTGTCCACATGTTATGACTGTGTGGACCATGGAAAGTTTTGTGCTCTGCCAATGTAAAAGGTCCACACATTTATTTTGTTTTAGTCAGGCAAAGAGAGACTGACCATTAACCCTCAAGTTTTTTTTTTTGACTTTAAACTTTAAGGCAGTTATTATTCCAGAGACTTTCGGTCCTGAGTAGGAGTTGTAATATTAGGAACCATGTATTCACAAAACCTGTTTAAATCAAAACAGTAATTAAACACTAAATCTTCTCAATATATCATTGGTAAATTACTTCCATATGTTGGATGTGCGGTTTTTTGAGCCACAGTTTATGTTATCATGGCAAAAGCGTGGTATGGCATAATACAGTTTTACAGAATTGGATCAGCCTGACAGCGTCAAGGTTTTATGCTGTGATAATAAAAACTCCAGGTTTGCATGCATGTACTGTAAAGATGAAGAAAGAGTGCTCCTCTGAGAGCAACGCCATTACTTGTTTACCTTCACTTTGACACTTGCATCATTGCAGGATTGGCGTATGCTTGAAGTTTCCCTTCTGGAGATTTTTGAAGGAAAATTGAAAGGCTATACCTCAGCTGCCATGTCATCAAACACCATTGAAGGCTGTCTTATAGGATGTAGCCTTCAGATTGAGAAGCACCACAACTGTATTCTGAAAAAAGAGAACAAAATGTATGCCTAAACAGATGACAGAATAATTTTTGGGTGAAACATCCCTTAATACCTTTGGATAGACAATATATTTATATGTAAACCTTAGTTATACTTAATGTTAACTTAATGCTAGTTATACTTACTGTTAATGTTAACACGTTCCAGGTTAAATAAATAAACATTACTAACACTAAAAAAAATTCACCTAATGGTATTGTTACTCTTTACATCAATTGTATTAATTAATTATTTACTCAAATCAGAACCAGAATAAGCGTTATTCATCAAGAGTTCACAAATACACACGGAATTTGGGTCACACTTTATTTTAAGGTCCAATTTCACATTACAACCAAATAACTAGAATGTTGACCTCAAAAAATAACCAATCTAACTTTAAAGCTGCTAATATAACAGTTGATACGTGGTAGTTTGTTAAAATTTAGGTACTGGGTAAGATTATGGTCATGCAGAATATGTGCTTTATAAGTACTAATAAACAGCCATTATGTTAATAATAGGCATGCTAATAAGCAACTAGTTAATAGTGAGAATTGGTCCTTATACTAAAGTGTTACCCATTTAATTAGTAAAGATAAGTACAATAATATAAATAAATTTAAAAAAACAATATTACATTCGATTGTACAGATTTTAATGTAGAACCGATGTGTGCATTGTGTGCTGTATACCTGCATAAATAATATGTATTTACATATTGCCTAACGCCACAAGAGCACTGAATTATAATTTATAACAAAAAGCAGGTCGTAAATTGGTGTGTTAGTTATTAAAGTTGGACATGGCCTGGGGAAAAACAGTTTTTGTGCCGAGATGTAGTGCACAGAAATCTGTAGCGTCTGCTTGAGAGGAGAAGTGCCAACAGGTTGTGGCCTGGGTGAGAGGGGTCTGTGATGATGTTACCTGTCCGTTTAGCTGGTGCACACCAATTATCATCTCAGCTTCCTTACAGATCCGTTGCAGTCCTTCCTTAAAATTCAAAAAATAGCATTTGTACTGGCTGACCAACCAAAAAGAAACATGCTCTTATAGAAGAGCACAGAACCGACTCAACAGCTGAGTAAAACTGTGTGAAAAGCTCCTGTTGCAGGTTGAACTTCCTCAGCTGGCGAAGGAAATACAACCACTGCTGGGCTGAATGACTCTACTGCAGCCACAGCGCTGTCCATGACGGTGAGTGGAGGGAGTGCTGGGGTGTTTCTCCTGAAGTCCACTATCATCTCCACTGTTTTGAGTGTGTTCAGCTCCAGGTTGTTATGACTGCACCAGACAGTCATGTATATGCAGACTCGTCACCGTCCTGGATGAGGCCGATGAGTGTGTTGTCGTGCAAAGTTCAGGAGCTTGACAGAGGGGTCTGCAGAGGTGCAGTCATTGGTGTAGATGCAGTCAATGCTACCTTGTGGTGCAGCAGTACTGATTGTACAGGTATTAGAAATACATTTCCCCAAAACAATGTATACATCTTATCAAGCATTTTTTTTTTTTTACATTTATTCCAAAATAGAAAGTATAAGCGCACCGTAACAAATTTCAGATTTCATGTATAATATATTAGTTAACTGATACTCAGCTTTTCATATTTTCAGAACCAGGGGCATGTTTAAAGTTTTGGGGGGCCTAAGCAAGCGGTCGCTGGGGTGGGGGGTATGGGCATTCCAGTCCCTGGGTAGAAATCGCACATTTGCACTAGATGTGTGATATTTATGTGAAGAAATTACACTCTGAACCCATGAGGATTTTCACAAACTGAGTGTGAAACTTGTGCCCTTCTCTCCCCTACTGTTAATGTGCCTCTAGGAACCGGATTGCGAAACACTGAACAGAAATTAGTAATAGTAATTAATTGTAATGGCACATTGCTAACACATTGTCAGCATTTTGTCGTTAAATTTAAAAACCTCACTGAGATGGCCTGGCACAAATATACATATATACACAAGTAACAATATATAATAAAACAAACATAAAACATACAACCTTAAACATATTTACACATCATTAATTCATTCGCTAGACCTTGCATAATAATTTTAAAATGATTGAAAGACACCAAATTATGTAGCCATTGTTTTGTTTGAAAAGATTTCCAAACTGAGAAGGTGGCATATTTAAAGGGTGGTTCTAGTCAGAGGTACATAGAGATTATAATAAATTTGTGAGCATAATAAACCAGCCGCTTTTTTTTTTTTTAATTAATGAATGAATGAAACAGAGAGGTAAAAGACCTAATATATTTTATATTATACTTTGCATATCAAGTACTAATGCATTGTCCTTTGAATGGTTATTGACTGTATTCCAAACAAGCTTGAGAGACAGGCTACGTTAAAGAGGAAAAACAAAAATAAACACAGAGCAGAGAAGACAGTGATGAAACCTGAGTCTTGTCACAAGTTCACAAGTCACTGGAAAAACCTAAAGATATAACTTATTTGAGTTTTTAGCTTCTTCTCATGTGTTCTTGTTACTGTGATTACTTCAAGCAGGAATGTTTTTAATAGAACCAAACAAAAAGTCAAAAAGAGTCAGGAGATGTTTTTATTTAGGGGTAATAAGTCATTAGTATGGCTATTATTATTTATAAATAAAACATCAGACCTTTTGAGTAGATATCAAATTAACACATCGTTTGTTAAAAAAAGTTGAGGCTTTAAATCAGTGCTTCTCAAGCTTGTCCTGAAGATCCCCCACCACTGCACATTTAGCATGTTTCTCATATCAGACAAACCCATTTGGGGTTTTGCAATCTCTACTTAGATGATGAGTTGAATGAGGTGTGTTAGATGAGGAAGACATCCAAAATGTGCAGTGGTGGGGGGTTTAGACAGGTTTGAGAAGCACTGCTCTAAATAATATAGATTTGAATAAAATGATTAGAATATAGTAATGGAAAGGTAGTTCTGCAAAGGTAAATGGGGAAAATACATAATATTTTTAATTATTGATGGTTAAACACTAATATAAATTTACATCGTAGTTTAATGTAAATATAAATTTACTTCATAAAGCTTCTTAATGTTTCATAAATGTTGAAAATGTGCAAGGCTTTTCTTGAAACATTTGTTTTTAGTTAAATAGATTATTTGAAGAACAGCTGACAATGTTTTTGTGGTCTGTAATAACCTGACTATTATCTGATGATTTTAAATTAGACAATATTCCTATCAAGCCGTTTACTTGGGTTGCATATAGAATGATTAGATTTACGTACATAACTGAAGATGCTTCACATAACAGATCCACATAAATGTTAGGTAAGGGGTGAGTGCCACCCACTGTACTTTGATTTTTCTTAAAGAGTGTAGATTAGTTTTTTCTTTTACATTTTGTACCCCTTTTGTACTTTTTATTCCCACCTTCTGTAAATAATGTAAGTAAACTACTTGGTTTTTCACCACTTTGCATTGTCCTGTGCACTGCACTATATTTTTCATAGTTAAAGTTACAACTCTATATCTCTAGATTGACACCTAGGGACAAAACAAATAACTGAAGGAGAAAAAGTCAGATTATTGCAACCCAAGAAAACCTAACCACTGACAGGAAATATCTGCAACTTTTTATGATGGCACACAATATACTCTGTAATTATTCAGCAACTGCCACATACAATAAAACATCATTTAGATAATGTAAGGCATATTGCGTATGACATTTTGTTATTACAGTACAATGAGGCCCTCATTGTACATATTGAATTATTATTTAATTATTGAGAGATTGTACACACTATGCAATATGCCTTAAAGCAGAAGTGGACAGCTTTTCACACCACTCGCCCAAGCAGGAGGGGGCGGCTCTCTGCAGTGGATCTCCGGCTCAGAAAATTCCACAGCATTAAAGGCACTGAGCTTCTTCCAGAGCTGAAAC
Source organism: Sinocyclocheilus anophthalmus (assembly GCA_018155175.1). Classification (NCBI taxonomy): domain Eukaryota; kingdom Metazoa; phylum Chordata; class Actinopteri; order Cypriniformes; family Cyprinidae; genus Sinocyclocheilus; species Sinocyclocheilus anophthalmus. The sequence continues at coordinate 82,090 of JADLZN010010572.1, forward strand.
TGCTGCTTGCATTATAATGTCTCAGTGGATGGTACTCCTTAAATCGCCTGGATAGAAAAATATACCTTGAGGGTTACTTTAATGTACATAAACGTCATTTACATTTAACTAGGCAGCACACAATAACATACTATTAATATTAATTTTGATAAATATGTGTATTGGTGTCTTACTTGTATGTAAATGCAATGGCCCCCACAGCACAAATAAAAACCAGGACTCCCAGTGTTGCTCCAGCCATGTTCCTTGATGAATTTGTGTCTGCAATTTTAACAGGATAAGTTGTGGAGTAGTGAGGTCATAGGGTATGCTCAGGAAAATACATTTTATTATTTTAGATATGCTTTGAATTTATATGACACTTGCCTATAGCCACACTGAGCTTTGCACTGGTTACTGCCAAGCTGACATCATTGGTTAGAGAGACGTTGATACAGAAGGTGCCAGAGTTGTTGAAAAATTGTCGCAGCACCATCTGACACTCAGAGGTTGGAGTCACAGCATTACACTGTAGGGCCTGAACAGGGCTTGTGCAGTCTGCATCAGATACCACAGTGCAGACTTGATTTGGAAGGCTGGCAAGCACATATAAAAGATGAATAACTTTGCATAACACATTTTATGTTCTACAACAACCATCATTATTATCAATTTAAGACTATTATAAAACAGTAACAGCCGAAAACAGTAAAGCCTATATACAGTTTATAAAATAAATCCATATTGAAGGAATATTTACCTTCCCTGGCATGTGACTGTAAGATCTACAGCATTCTGCTCCAGCTCTGTGGCCAGAATGACCACATTATTTACCTCCACAATCTCAACACTCTCTATTCCCTCTGAGTTAGGAAAACATATTTGTAGAGAATATTAAACATGTATGTAGACAGGCTGTTTTTGTGCTCATGAGCCCGATTAATGTTTTAATTAAAAAAAAAAAAGAGGTAAATGAGCCTGTTGACGAGGTATCATTAAGACCTAAAATACTGTGAAGTAAATTCTGACCATAAATTTATGAGGCAGATTCGGGTGATAATCTAACACTATTTTACTAAACTATGATTAACTACTAGTAGCTTGAGTTTTACATTTAAAATACAAATGCAGAATACTTTTGGCAGAGGTTTAGTCTTTGTGTAATTCAACCTGAGGGTGGCACTCTAACCTTGATGGGCAGTACTCTACCAACCTAAATGAGTGAATTTAGAATACCACTTAATTGTAGGACTTTATCCCCTCCCCCCCCCGGTTTTACAGACAAGGCTTAAGCCTAGTCCCAGACTAAATTGTAAGTCTGAGCTTTTTCAACTGAAATAACTTGCACTGATTGATCTTAAAATAATATCAGTGCCTTTGTTTTGTCTCAAGATGTACACCAATAATGTTTTTTCTAAGCCCGTATAATAAAAATTACTTCGGTTAAATGTTCCGAATTGACTGTGGCAATCCTGATTAGTCTAAGCCCCTGTCTATGACGACCAGCCTTTGTTTTTGAATCTGAATTAATGTTTACGAATTTTGAAAACAAAAGCCTGTTGATTTTCCCGAACAATGAACTAAACTACTGATGCGGGGAACTCACAAATCACAAAAGTCACTTATTTGGTCCACGTCTCTAGTGGTACACACTACCACTAGGTCTTCGTCTTGTGTTTTACTTGTGATTCTGGGGTCGGTACTGGCCCCGTTATACGTACAACGCTCAGGGTCTCCCCTCGTATCCCGAACCCCGCTACCCCTAACTAACCCCTACAGAAATTCGCTATGTGCATCGTGCTAACCTCGCTACCGTGTCCAGACATACAACCCTAAACGGTTGACAGTTGTAAGAAGGGTGGGCCGCCTCGGAGATCGGGGGATCTAGTGTGGATGGCGACAGGGTTTCCAAGTGGCGGGTAATCATGACAGGTGCGTTGGTGTGGCTTTGTTGCTGGGAAAGCCTGTGTAGCGTTAGTATAGTGGTCTAGCCAGCCATGGCACTCTTCGCCACCAGCTGCACAGTGTGCAGTGCCTCTCTTGAGCTGACACACGCAGGCGCCCCCGTTGATGGAGCGCTCGCCGAGGAAGAGAGCGAAGCAGCTTGTGCGAGATAAGACAGACAGAACCAAGGTATATAGCGGCGGGCGTGAGGACAGCGGGGAAAAGGGGGCATGCATGGGGATGGGGTGGGGATGCTGCTACACAAGGGGGTTCAGCAGGATCGGGAGGTGATATGTACCCAATTTTGGCCGGGTAAAGCCATGTTTCGGTGGGGGAATTAAGGATACTCAAATATGCAGAAGATTAAGGCCCATAGCACAACAGAGGCAGAATGAAGAGCCACATGCAGGAGGAGAAACCAAATGCAACAGGAGCATACAGACCTTTTAAAGTGGTTTTAAATTCATAATTCAATCAATTAATACTTAGCATGCCTATCTTTAACTTCATTTGGAATTTTGGTCCACTTTATTATTCTGTTGCCCTTAACTACTATTTACGTTCAAATGCAACCAAAATGTGTACATGTAGGCACTTATTGTGTTCATAATTATGCACAGCACTTTTGCTGATAGTGACGGTGGCCTTATCGTGTTCAAGAGTTAGGGACAGCTGGTGTTATGGGTACAGATTAAGGTGGGGTTCGGTGTAATCGGTGGGTCACAAGTGTCATTTTAGAAGTGTTATTCTATTACAGAAATTAATTATAGATGTAATGCATGCTAGATATTTAAAAATCTAAGTCTACTAGGTGAAAACATGTATACCTCCATTAATTGCTTGTAGCAATTGATTTCTGTAAAAGTAAGCTACTGCTAGCGTTCTCAGTGGGTACCGCTAATCTTTTTTCACTTTTCATTTGAATGTCTTGTCATCATCACTGATCAGAGTGGATAAAAGTCAGTTGTTTCTAGACTTTACACTCAAAAGTTGTTTAGCACAAGAGCGTAATGCAAATTTTGGAGCCTGTGCTATGCGCTAGGCGGTTTGAGTAAGAGACTTCAAATTTGTGTGGGTGACATGTTCATGCTACGTTTTCTATCTGTTCCCAAATTTCACAACTTTTACATATGCGTTCTAGTGACTGCTGACTTTTTTTTTAAGTATTCTTGTGTAGTAATGTAAGTTTGGCACATTTTGTATGTGCTACTTTTGTATAAGGCTCATTCTTTCTTTTGCTTTGCCCGATGATTAATTATGTCATGTCGACTATTATTTTTACTTTAAATCTACTTAATTAAACTTGTAAATTGTATAATGTTAATTCGTAATCTAATTATAGTTTAAAAGCTCTTCATTCCGTGCGATCTACTGTACCGGTCATTGCTAACTCAGGGAGCCGCACCGGGAGAATCATGCGACAGTGGCGAGGTTCTGTGTGGCGGCGGTGTGCTCAGAGGTTGTCCGTCTGTTCACGCCACGGTCTCGGCGCCGTGGGTCCTCGTGCTCGACGAGAACGCGCGGCCGGGGGTGTCGGCACGGCCTGTCCCGACTCGGGTTGACGCACTGTGCTAGGCATTCGCGTATCTTGTGCCTACCGTGCGCACCGGGTTTTGGCCCACGAGACTATCTCACGATGGACGTTCCGTCCGGCAAGGCACAGCACCAAGGGAAATTTCGCAGTAAATGAGCTGGCCCTTGCAGGTCATGTCACATGTCGCTAAGGAAGGGGGTAGGGAGTTGCGTCAGGGACCTCCGGAAGGGTGCGGGGTGTGCCCTTTCCTCGTGGACCCCTTACAAACAGCGCACGGAACGGCGGCAGGGCGGCGTCGGGCAGGCGGAAAACAGAGCGACAAGAGCGGGGACCACTGGCCGCAGAGGGAAGAGGAGACGCAGCACAGGGTGCTACTGTTTCTATAACTGTCCAAACAGAGAATTCAGGGGGTTCTGGGAGTACTGTGGCTGCCAGATTGATTATAATCTCGTCTCTTTCTGGGTCCATGTCAGCCACAGGAACTTCTGTCACAGGTTCAGCCTCAACAGCCGTAGGTGTGGCTAACATAACTGCAGCAGTATTGTCAGCTTCAGCCACAGCTGTGTCTCCAGCAACAGTGGGGACCTCCTGGCCAGTATTATCTAATTCTGCTTCTGTGTCAATTGTTGACACTGCCAAGTCATTGGCAACGACAGTGACATCATCTGCAACTCCTTCCTCTGCCGTGGGCGCAACATCAACCAACTGAGGAGAAACAGTCAGCACAATGTTTTCCACTGCTGTAGTTTCATCTGGCAAAAAGGAAAAGGCACCAACTTATAAACCTTTTGGATATCTCTTCAAAACACTTTCTGGACTGAGAATTGTCTTTCAAATGCCATGAAATATGAGATTTAAATATAGTATGAAATTCCACCTGTGACAGGAACAGGAGGTACAACAGTGGCTGCTGGAGTTGGACTGAGCTGACAACCAGTTGAGATTGCTGCCATCAAAACCACCTGTGGCCTGAAGGAACCAGTTGTAAGGTATGTGTGGGTAACAGTAGTTTCCCGGGAAATGAGAGTTCCACTGTTGTCACCAAAATCCCAGTTGAAGGTGATGTCTGACCCACTGAGATAATGGCTAGGGTCATGCAAATTAATGCCAAAGGACACAGCTCTGTTCTGGATAAAGCTTTGGTCACCCTGATTGATGTCACCAACCTGAGATAATATCACTGTAAAAGGAATCTGGTCTAGAGAAGAAGAGGAAAGGGTTGTTAGGGTCTTGTGGGAATATGTTCAGTAATTGACAGCATTGGTTTACTCTCCAGTTACATTGATTACTTTCCCGTTCAGTTCAAGGCAGTGGTTTAATGGCATGAATTCTTACTACAGTGTAAGGTTTTCCTAAAGGATAGAGATGATAGAGGATTTCTAGATAAATGTGCAATTATCAAACTACTCACCAGTGATGGAGAACTGGGTAGATGCATAACCAAGGGGAACAAATTTGTCTTTGCCACGGCAGTGATAAATTACTATATCCATTGTGTAAGAACCAAGAGGCATATTGTCTGTTTCAATGGTCAGTAGAGAGGAAGGACCATCAGCCACCTGCCAATATTTTCCTGAAAGAGAGAAACAGTCAAAAGAGTAACTAAAAATCAGTCACTAAAAGCCCCAACCCTTAAAGTCTTCATAGGTTGTTGATCCAGGTGTGTGTCCTACTTGCATATGTAAATCCATCTCTCCACTAAATGTGTAGGTTAATATATTTTACTCTAGAATAAAAATACAGGTTTAAACTTGCTCTTACCCCATGTTTTCCATACATAGATGAAGCGGGGCTTTTTGTTAGAGACCTTAGTGAAGGGTGTCCTGTCAGGAAAGACACCTGTCCATTCTTGAGGGATGTTGGACTCGGGGTATACAGTCTGGTTCATAGTATAGGATGTTCCTAAAAGACAAATTGTGTGTGTGTGTGTGTGTGGTTTGTGTATAAATGATACAGTGGTAGGAAAGTAGTCAGACCCCCTACATTTTTTCACTATCTTTGTTAAATTGCAGCCATATTTCTAAAATCATTAGTTAATTTTTCCTCATAATTTACCCAGCACTTCCCTCATGGACAAAAACACTTTGTTTTGTGGACAATGTTGTACATTTTTTTGCAGATTTATTAAAAAAGAAAATCACATGGTCCTAAGTATTCAGACCCTTTGCTGTGACACTCATATTTTTAACTCAGGTGCTGTCCATTTCTTCTTATCATCCTTGAGATGGTTCTACACCTTCATTTGAGTCCAACTGTGTCTGATTATACTGATTGGACTTGATTAGAAAATCCACACACCTGTCTATATAAGACCTTAAAGCTCACAGTGCATGTCAGAGCAAAAATGAAATCATGAGAGGCAAAAAGGGAACTAGCGACCTGAAGATCTCAGAGACAGAATGTGGCCATGCAACAGAATTGGCCAAGGTTACAAAAAAAATTTCTGCAGCACTTAAGGTTCCTAAGAGCACAGTGGCCTCCATAATCCTTAAATGGAAGAGGTTTGGGACGACCAGAACCCTTCCTAGAGCTGGCCATCCGGCCAAACTGAGCTATCGGGTTTTGGTGAGAGAGGTAAAGAAGAACCCAGAGATCACTGTGGCTGAGCTCCAGAGATGCAGTCGGTAGATGGGAGAAAGTTGTAGAAAGTCAACATCACTGCAGCCCTCCACTAGTCGGGGTTTTATGGCAGAGTGGCCTGACGGAAGCCTCTCCTCAGTGCAATACACATGAAAGCCTGCATGGAGTTTGCTAAAAAACACCTGAAGACTCCAAGATGGTGAGAAATAAGATTCTCTGGTCGAGTGAGGCCAAGATAGAACTTTTTGGCCTTAAGTCTAAGCGGTATGTGTGGAGAAAACCAAGCACTGCTCATCAACTGTCCAATACAGTCCCAACAGTGAAGCATGTGGTGGCAGCATCATGCTGTGGGGGTGTTTTTCAGCTGGAGGGACAGGACGACTTGTTGCAATCGAGGGAAAGATGAATGCGGCCTAGTACAGGGATATCCTGGACGAAAACTTTTCCAGAGTGCTCAGGACCTCAGACTGGCCGAAGGTTTACCTTCCAACAAGACATGACCCTAAGCACACAGCTAAAATAACGAAGCAGTGCCTTCACAACAACTCTGTGACTGTTCTTGAATGGCCCAGCCAGAGCCCTGACTTAAACCCAATTGAGCATCTCTGGAGAGTCCTAAAAATGGCTGTCCACCAACGTTACCATCCAACCTGACAGAACTGGACAGGATCTGCAAGGAGGAATGGCAGAGTATCCCCAAATCCAGGTGTTAAAAACTTGTTGCATCTTTGCCAAAAAGACTCGTATTGGCTGTATTAGATCAAAAGGGTGCTTTTACTATATACTGAGCAAAGGGTCTGAATACTTTAGGACCATGTTATATTTCAGTTTTTCTTTTTTAATAAATCTGAAAAAATGTCAACAATTCTGTGTTTTCTGTCAATATGGGGTGCTGTGTGGTACATTGAGGAAAAAAATTATATATAAATTTTAGCAAATGGCTGCAATATAACAAAGAGTGAAAAAATTAAGGGGTCTGAATACTTTCCGTACCCACTGTATATGCTTATAATTTTTATATGTATAATGTAAATGTATTGTATTATGGAAGTTTGTATAACTAACCATTAATTGTACAGTTTCTTGCCCACACCACCTCTCCATCAGGAAGTACTGTCTGGTTCTGAGGGAAGCCAACATCAATGTTGAAAGTAGCTTTGGCTCCTGTCAGTGTAGGAGAATCACTTCTGACTTCAAATGTCACCTCTCCACCTATGGCAAAAAAGCATTTCCAGACATAGTTTAAAAGAAAGGTAGCAGGTGTAGCATATCTTCTTCCAAAAAATTTACAGTAAGCTCAATAAATAATTTTGACGTAGCATATCCTAATTTATTCATATGCAAACCAAAAAGTTTCTATTTGTAAGAAGGAATTCTTGTACATTATTTTCCATAGGAGTTTGAAAACAATTCCAGGGAAGTTAGGACATTTAGTAAAAATACAATATAATCAAGAACCTGTGATTTGTTCATTCTCTTTAACTTTTATTTAATTGACAAAAGTACAAAGAAAATATTTCCAAAGTTTTCACTGACCAACGTAAATGTGTTTTGGTAAATATTAACCAATTTTGATTTTGATGGCTGCAACACACACCAAAAAAGTTGGAACAGAGGCAACGTTTTAACACTGATGTCACACAACTTTCCTTTTAATTACATGTTTCATTGTTTGTTAATTAGGATACTAATGTTAAAGTTGTGCAGCAAAATTTTTTTGTCAGGCCTCTCTCTGTTCTCTCTGAAACAAGGCTTCAGGTGCTCAGCAGTCTGTGATTGTCGTTGTCCGATTCTCCTTTTCATGACTGGTCATGGTCAAAATGTTTTCAATAGGAGTCAGATCTGGACTGCAGGCAGGCCAGTCTAGCACATTCACTCTTGGTCTACGAAACCACTCTGTTGAGCACAGCAGATGATAGTGGCATTGTCTGATATAATAACCCGACTTTTCCAGAAAGACATCAATTTGCCGCAGAATATGTCTCTGTAAACTCCAATTAGCCTCCATGCAAGGGGAAGAGAGGGATCAATGGTGACCTTCCCACCACCATATGCAAGTCACTCATATACCATGACAGATGTTTGCTTTTGCATCTGTCACTGATGAAAGTCTGGATGCTCCCTTTGGTCTTTAGGACTGAGAACTCAATGTTCATTTTTCCCAGACACAAGCTGAAACGTGGAATCATCTGATAAAGCAACACCTTTCCACTGTCATTTGACCATCTGAGAGGAGCTCTGTCTCCCCCTCCCAGAGAACCCGGCGGCATCACTGCGTAGAATTGATGTATAGCTTTCTCCTAGAGTAACAGAGTTTCAAGTTGCATTTTTTGATGCAGCAGCAGACTGTGTTAAGTGACAGCAGTTTTCTGAAGTACTCCTGAGCCCATGTGGCTATATTTAACACCACAGCATGTTTGTTTCTTATGCAATGCCATCTGAGGGCTCAGAGGTCAAGCATATTCAACTGAGGTTTCTTGCCTTGCCCTACATGTACTGTGAATTCTCTGGATTCCTTGAATCTTTTCACATTATTACGTGTGGTAGTTGGTGAAAGACCTAAATTCTTTGCGATTTTGCATTGTGAAATGTGATTTTTGATTTGTTTGACACTTCTCTCATGAAATTTGGCACAAAGTGATGAGCCATGATCCAGCTTTGCTTGCAAAGACCGAGATGCTCCTTTTATACCCAAACATGATACCATCACCCTTTACCAATTCACCTGCTTACTGTGAACTGTTTCAAAACAGTTTAAAGTGGATATTGTATAACCTTTTCAGTTTTATTTTGCCTCTGTCCCAACTTTTTTGGAATGTGTTGCAGCCATCAAAATACATTTACGTTGGTCAGTGAAAACTTTGGAAATTGTTTATTCGTACTTTTGCCAATTAAATAAAAGTTAAAGAGAATGAACAAATCACAGATTCTTGATTTTATTGCATTTTTACAAAACGCCCCAATTTCTCTGGAATTGAGGTTGTACTTTGAGCTCAATGTTTTGCGCTTTAACATTTTTAGAATGTGTCAATTACTTGTGTATGCTTGATGTGCTCAAATACCTTTCCAACAGTCTCTGTATCTGGGATCTCCGTCTCTCCAAACTGGATACATCTGTGAATTCCATGAACGATAATGTGCAATGCGTGTTTTTGATTCTAGAATGATGAAAATAAATAATAAAGTTTTCATCTGTGAAAGTGCATTAAAATAAATTTTCAAATGAGTCATTTATAAAGTTAATTTCTTTATTCAAATCACACAGGTCTTCTTTAAAACTCATCTATGGGGAAACTCTTTTTTTATGATTTTTCAATCTCCCAACAGACCCAGTTATTAGAAATCATTAGATGTGCGAAGTGCACATTTATCAATTTAATTCCCTTACTTCAACTTTATAAGCAACGCTACAAACAATAAAATTATGCATATTAGATAAATACATGACTAGCCTACATGAGATAGCAGATTAGAATAATGGTATAATAGATATTTCAGACTCTTAATTAAATATAGTACAACATAACACATAGTATAATTTAAAAAGGAGTAAAGTAAATAAGAAGTTCAGTTGGTAAAGGCTGGCTTAAGTTCATAAGCGAGTCAAGAGACAAGGTCGAAAAAAAATCAAAGAAAAAAAATCAAGAGAATGTGAGGATTGGCAAATAGAGTCACACGACCTCTACAATCTCATTCAATCCTTTTCATGTGACTTTCAGCTGAGGTTACCACTCTAAACCCCACTGATGTAATGAGGTAAGATCCCACAGAGCTCTGACACCTGTAAACTTTTCATTTGTATGTATGTGTGCATCTGAATGTTTGTGTATCTGGTTGTGTAAGCAATATGTAATTTATTATATGTTTTAAGACTCATTACTTACATTTACATTTTATTTATTTGGCATATGTTTTTATCCAAAGCAATGCATTTCCAGAATATAAAAGCCATAACCTGGTGTTGCCAGCACAATTCTTTAACATTTGGCATCATGCAGCAACACAATACTTAATAAAATGAAAGAATGGCCAATTATCACTTTAAAAGTTAGCCTTGCAACAGCCACTTTAAAGCATTTATCAAGCAATTAATTTAGATAAAATTGTAAGAAACTGAATTGTTTAAAGTGCAGGTATTTAAAATAATGCAACTATTTATCAGCTGTGGATTTAACCCAAAGATTCTAAAAGAAGAATTACATATGAAAAAAAGTTTTACAAATCTTGAGTAATTTATTTACTATGAGGTATTCAATGTATCTGCTTTATACTTTCAAATTCTGTACAATCAGTGATTCTTATTAATGGTTTCCAATATATAAAGTATATAATAACAGAAATTATAATACAATAATATAATACATTATAATATAATTATAATAACAGAAATACTCACGTGAAAGTGCTCCTGATGAGAATGTAAGAATTAGAAAGATGAGAGCCCTCCACATCATCAGGGTATGCATTGATTGCTACAACACCAGTCACTGATCCAGCTTTACTCTAGAGACCCAAGTGTCTTGCACATTCTTCAACATCAGCACCCAAAACCTAACCCCAATGCATGACATCATAGATTTGTGCATATTAGGTTCCTCCCACACCCTCAAGTAATCATATAGAGGTTTGTAGTTTAGGAATGTTTAGGAAAATTCTTACAATGCATCACTGTTATGCAGCCTCGCTTCCTTGGGATCTTGCTGGGATTTTCTGATTGCATAATGATTAATGTAGAACCTAGAATGTTTAAAAAAAAAACAAAAAAAAAACTTTTGTTGAAACTGCAGACAAAAAGAATTAATGAGGATTATTGAAATGATTATCCTTTTATAATATTATTGATTTCATTTATGCTACTATGTGACATGATTTTCTTTTAGCTATTTTACCAGCTTCACAAGTTTACACAATTAATTATCATTATTTGTACTTGTGGGTTTTACAACAGGTTATACAAAAACTCGTACATGCATAATCCTTTATTGAATACAGGAAATCTAAAATTACCTAGTAGAATGTGTGCACATCCTTTTATTTTGGGAGACGGAAAAATTTACTAATCACATTCAAACACTTACTGTAAGAGTAAGAAATTAAGAAAAGTAAGAGTTTCCGTAACCCTGAACAAAAACTCCCAAAACATTACAGGTACCACTGAATACCATGCAGGCCATCATCAACAAGGGGAGACAATGTGACAACACAATGACATCCAAAAAGATAAAGGAAAAATAAACAGGTCATCTGTCAAAAACTGATGGAAAACTACAATAATGAATACTTGTCATTAGCAACAAAAGAAGAAATAATGGATAGTCCCAATTACCAAACCTTTTTTGGCACAAGACTTGCAGGCCTTTTTAAAAAAAAAAAATTTAAGATGAAGAGGGATTTCATCTTTCAGCACGATAATAACACAAATCAAAATAAAAAAAAGGAATGACTTCATAAGAAGAACATTTTGGAAAGGCCTAGTCAGAGCCCAGACCCAAATCCAATCAAATAAACTTTTGGATTGACTTGAAGAGGGCTATACTCAAAAGATCCCCTGACAATTTGAACAATCTGAAGCTCTTTTAAAATGAAGAGTAATAAAACTGACAAAACAAGAGGTGACAAAAAATAATGAATTAAATGAAAATCTGCTTCATTAAAAGCAAAAGGTTTTATCAACGAAGTATTAGTTGAGGGGTCATTTAAAGTCTTTTATTTTTCTTTTGTTTTCCTTAGATTCTTTTGCATTGAAATTATCTTCAGTCAACATCACTGCCAAGTTTTACACTGAATTCACAACTGTACAAAAATATTATTTCAAAATGATGGATTTGTAAATGTGAATCCTGCTTCTGCAGCTCCTGATCTTGTGATCATATGTGGATCCTGTGAGAATAAATGTCCATTCATTATCGACAAATGAAGACAAGAAAGAGGGCGATAGTCTTGGAGCATGGCTGTCTGAGAATCGTGCTTGTTGGGTCAGATCTGTTAATATGACCCAGAGCTGCAGTGATGGAGAGTCACAAGATGAGAGTATAATGCACAGCCCAGTCAATGATTCTTTCATTATTGTTCTCTTTCTCCTCATGTCTTTACCTTCATGTATTTTTCTTGTTCATTCTTAGCATTCTTGGGTTGGTATTAGTGTTACAGTATCAATCTATTTATTGTTATTCTTGGAGGTATCTTTTCAGAGGAATAAGAATTTAGGAGTTAGGAGTTAGACTTTTTGATTGCAGTTAAATGTAGAAACTGTCACGGTTCATGGGTCCGGACGGTCCTTTTGCGTCTTGTCATGTGGTTGTATGTGCGTACGTCATTTCGTTAGTGGTTGCAGCTGGCGCTCAATCAGAGCGCGCCAGCTGCAACTCATTAGCGATTCCTTTATAGGACACCCTGTTCAATGTGTGTTTGTCGGTTCGTTATTCTCAGGTTCCTGTCTCCCTGTCAGTTCTCTGTTTCCAGTTCTCGCTCAGTCAGGGTACGGATCTTCAGCCTTCTCCTTGGTTTGGTCAGCGCAGTGGTTGGAGGGGTTTCTCAGTGGAGCTCTGATCCTGACCAGGACCCGAGGATTATCACCTTGTGTCTCCGTTATTGTGATTACCAAATAAACCTTACCTTTGCACTCGCACTTGGATCCTGACTCCTCTCTGCCGTGACAGAACGAACCGACCAAACTCATGGATCCAGCGAGTGCGGCAGAACTCAGAGACTTTTTGTCTAACACAAACATTCGCATGGAGCATCAGGAGGATCAAATTATGGCCACGGGGCGTGCCGTCCAGGCCCTGGTTGCTCAGGTTTCTGAGCTTACCACCCAGATCCAGCATCTGAAGGCAAAGACGGCTTCAGGTCTGCAACCAGCCATGCTTCATCCACTGGTTTCGGTGTGTTTCCGATTGTCCGCACCCATGAACCTCGCCTACCACCTCCAGCATTTTATTCCGGGGAACCCCAATTATGTCATTCTTTTTTGGCCAAATGTTCACTCTACATTTCCCTCCAACCATCATCGTTTCCCACTGAAGAGGCTAAGGTGGCGTTTATCATAACGTTGCTCTCGGGACGAGCGGCTAACTGGGGAACCACAGTGTGGGAACGGAGATTGCCTTGTTGCTCGTCCTTTCAGGCTTTTTCCGAGGAGCTACGGAGGGTTTTCGATCATGCTGCTTCGGGCAGAGAAGCAGCACGACTTCTTGCCGAGTTACGTCAAGGACAGAACACAGTCACTGACTATTCTATCGAGTTCCGCACATTGGCTGCAGAGTGTGGGTGGAATGCAGAGGCACAGTGGGACATGTTTCGGTTTGGACTTTCTGAGAGAATTAAGGATGAGAGATTCATCAGAGTTACCGTCCGGGGTGGATGAACTCATAGCTCTAGCCATTCGGGTGGACACCCGATTGCGGAGGCGGGATCAACGACAACTCCGAGAACCGCCGTTCGCCTCACAGACTCAATTACCTTCACTCACCAATAAGACTGTTTTCTCTCTTCCAGAGTCCGAGCCCATGCAGGTGGGAAGGTTCCGACTCTCACTACAGGAGAGGCAGAGACGTAAAAGAGAGGGAGTGTGTTTGTACTGTGGCGGCCCCGGACACATCGCAGCACGGTGTCCAGTAAAAGACAACGCCCGTCAATAGGTAGGAGGTTATTGACGGGTGCCATGAAGGGACACAAATCCTCTTACTCAAGCACTCATCTTTCTGTCAGGCTGGTAATTCGGTCTGTTAATCATGACTGAGGCTTTAGTGGACTCTGGAGCAGAGGGGAATTTTTTAGACATTGGTTTCGCTCTGACCCTCCAGATACCCATGGTGGAGCTTTCACAGCCCGTCTCTATGCTTGCACTCAACGGCCAGGCCTTACCTGCTGTCACTCACACCACTGCACCTTTAAGACTCATCACTTCGGGGCAACACACTGAGGACATTCACTTTCTCCTCACCGACACGCCCTCGGCTCCGTTAGTACTGGGTCATCCCTGGCTGGTCCTCCATAACCCTCACATCAACTGGAGTAACGATACTGTGCTGGGTTGGAGCGAATATTGTCATGCCACCTGTTTGTTGTCTGCGTGTTCTCCTGTTTTCTGTTCTGTGTTTCAGGAGGATCACTCGGACCTGTCTAACGTGCCACAAGAGTACCTTGATCTGAGGGGAGTGTTCAATAAGTCTCGGGCTGCTTCTCTACCTCCACATCGTCCCTATGACTGTGCAATAGACTTATTGCCAGGTACGTCTCCACCTAAGGGCAAGTTATATTCACTCTCCACTCCGGAGAGGGAGGCTATGGAGAAATATATTTCTGATTCTTTAGCAGCCAAGATCATCCGCTCCTCTTCATCTCCGGCCGGTGCGGGGTTCTTTTTCGTGAAAAAAAAGGACGGCTCTCTTCGTCCCTGTATTGATTATCGGGGCTTAAACGACATCACGGTGAAGAATACTTACCCTTTACCGTTGATGTCGTCGGCTTTCGAGCGTCTGCAGGGGGCGTCATTTTTCACGAAATTAGATATCCGCAATGCTTATCATTTGGTTCGCATAAGAGAGGGGGATGAATGGAAAACCGCTTTTAATACCCCCAGGGGGCACTTTGAAAATCTTGTTCTTCCCTTTGGCCTTTCCAACGCTCCCGCGGTTTTCCAGGCACTCGTTAATGACGTTCTGAGAGATATGCTAGATCAGTTCATTTATGTTTACCTGGATGACATACTGATATTTTCTCGTTCTCTCCAGGAACACGTTCAGCACATCAGACGAGTGCTTCAGAGGCTGCTCGAGAATGGACTTTTTGTCAAGGCGGAGAAATGCGCCTTCCATGCACAGTCTGTTCCTTTTTTTGGGGTACATCATCTCGGCCGAGGGGGAGGAGCCCCGTGCGCGTATGGATTCGAGAAGGTTCCAGAGGTGAAAACAGGCTGTGGTGGATTGGCCAACCCTAGATTCCCGTAAGGCCCTGCAGAGGTTTCTGGGCTTTGCCAATTTTTACCGGCGTTTTATTTGCAATTTCAGCCAGCTAGCTGCACCTTTGACGGCCTTAACCTCCACCAAGACTGCGTTCAGGTGGTCTAGTGCAGCAGAAGCTGCATTTTCCAAACTGAGAGGCTGCTTCGTTTCAGCTCCCATCCTCATATCCCCTGATCCTTCCAGGCAGTTTGTGTGGAGGTTGACGCGTCAGAGGTGGGAGTTGGTGGAGTACTATCCCAGCGTTCCCCCACGGACAGCAAGGTGCACCCCTGCGCGTATTTTTCCCACCGTTTGTCCTCCGCCGAACGTAATTATGATATTAGTAACAGAGAGTTGTTGGCAGTCAAGCTTGCCTTGGAAGAGTGGCATCATTGGTTGGAGGGTTCGGGGGTTCATTTGTCGTCTGGACAGATCACAAGAATCTTGAATACATCAAGTCCGCTAAAAGATTGAACTCTAGGCAGGCTCGGAGGGCTCTTTTTTTCGGCCGATTCGATTTTTCCATTTCTTACCGTCCTGGGTCTAAGAACATCAAGCCGGATGCGTTATCCAGTATTTTTGATCATTCGGAGCGCCCGTCCCTGCCCGACCCCATTGTGCCAAGGAGCCTTTTTATTTCTGCGGTCACGTGGGAGATCGAGTCAAAGGTCCGCACGGCCTCTCAAGGGGTAACGCCCCCGTCCGGGTGCCCACCGAGCCGGTTGTTTGTACCAGAGTCCGTAAGGTCCGACGTTATCCGATGGGCTCATTCTTCCAAGGTAGCCTGTCATCCTGGGGTGAGACGTACCATGTTTCTGGTAAAACAACGGTTCTGGTGGTCAGGTATAGCTCGGGACATTGGTTTATTTGTTTTAGCCTGCTCCGTCTGTGCTGTTTCTAAGTCTTCCAATCGCCCCCATGCGGGGCTTCTTCAGCCGCTGTTGGTTCCTTCGAGACCCTGGTCCCATGTTTCGCTAGATTTTGTCTCGGGTCTTCCCCCCTTCTCAGGGGAACACAGTGGTTTTGACCGTGGTGGACCGATTCTCGAAGGCAACTCATTTCATTCCTCTGCCCAAATTACCCTCAGCCAGAGAAACAGCAGTTGCTGTCATAGACCACGTTTTTCGTTTACATGGCCTCCCGGTAGACATGGTCTCTGACAGGGGGCCCCAGTTTATTTCCAAATTTTGGAAGGAATTTTGTCATTTATTAGTGGCGACTGTTAGTCTTTCTTCCGGATTCCATCCCCAGAGTAATGGTCAGACAGAGAAGGCCAACCAAGATTTAGAACGAATGTTGAGATGTTTGGCTTCTCAGAACCCCTCCTCGGGGAGCCAGCAACTCTCATGGGTTGAGTACGCACCTACATAACTCTTGTACCAAGTTCAGCCACGGGTCTATCTCCACTTTTGCAGTGAGTTTATAGACTTAGGGTACCAGGCAACACCTTTTCCTAGTATGTTCAAGTCACAGTCAAGTCACCTTTTATTAGATAGCGCTTTTACCAACAAAATTCAGATTGTGAACAAAGTCAATGTCCCTTCTTGATGAACAGAAAGAGCGGAACGAAACGTACGAGGTCTGTACAGCATTAATTGGGAAAATAGTGTCAATAATGCAAAATTACAATAGAAAACACTAATTTTTCAGTTAAAGACACTTCATCATTGAATTCAGTGATGTCAAAATCCAGCTCAGTTTAAATAATATCTTTGCAATAATGTCAACGATAACGATGAAATGAAGTGTCCCCAACTAAGCACGCCAGAGGCGACAGCGGCAAGGACCAAAACTCCATCGGTGACAGAATGGAAAAAAAAAATCCTTGGGAGAAACCAGGCTCAGTCGGCGGGGCCAGTTCTCCTCTGACCAGACGAACCAGCAAAACGGAAAAATCAATATAAGACGTAATAAAAAAGACGATGAACAATATTAACAGCAATAATTATATGATGCAATCAAACTTATAGAAAAAATTGGTAGTTCTGTATGTTGTTTCATGTTTGGCATCATCAGAGGTCCTCTGAGGGGTTTGCATCATCTCTTCTCAGGTGTTCGGGATCCAGACTGAAGCTTGTGTAAATCATAGTTACCACGGGATGTCAATCCCAGCAAAAACAGAGAAACAAATAGAGACATAATTAGCGTAGCCCCGCCACAGCTGTTCCAACCAAGCAAAATTTATTTTTTTAACCCAAGCTAAAGAATAATAATGCTCATTTGATTAGCTATAACTGCAGTAAAAGATTATGAGATGCATAATTTGAATGCTTGGCCAAAGAGATGTGTCTTTAATCTAGGATTAAACAGAGAGAGTGTGGCTGAACCCCGAATGTTATCAGGAAGGCAATTCCAGTGTTTGGGAGCCAAATGCGAAAAAGCTACCTCCTTCAGTGGACTTTGCTATCCTAGGTACCTCCAAAAGTCCAGAATTTTGCGACCTTAGGGAGCGAGATGGATTGTAGCGTGGTAGAAGACTCGTTAGGTACGCAGTGCAAGATCCAGGGTACAAACCATTAACAAGAGGCACCTGTATAGGCACAACAGGTAATAATATTTTGTAACTGATATGGAACTTATTAGGTAGCCAGTGCAGAGACTGTAAAAATTGGGGTAATATGATCATATTTTCATTACCTGGTAAGGACTCTAGCCGCTGATAGAGTAGGGAATCCGAAGTCGCGGTCCCCTCTGCCCACGCATTCGACCAGAGGTGCCGACGCACCTGGAGCAAGGCCAGGGTGACCCTCCTCCAGGGGGGGGCGCGCACCAAGGTCCAGGCCGATCACCACCGGTCGAAACCTCCCGTTTACGACGTCGGTCAAAAAGTGTGGCTTTCAACCAAGAACATTCCTCTCCGATCCGTCAGTAATAAACTTGCTCCCAAATTCATTGGCCCGTTACTGTCACCAAGATTATTAGGTCCGGTGCAGTCAGAGCACCTCAATCAGAGCGCGCCAGCTGCAACTCATTAACGACTCCTTTATAGGACACCCTGTTCAATGTGTGTTTGTCGGTTCGTTATTCTCAGGTTCCTGTCTCCCTGTCAGTTCTCTGTTTCCAGTTCTCGCTCAGTCAGGGTACGGATCTTCAGCCTTCTCCTTGGTTTGGCCAGCGCATGGATTGGAGGG
The DNA here is from genome assembly GCA_018155175.1 of Sinocyclocheilus anophthalmus. Taxonomy (NCBI): domain Eukaryota; kingdom Metazoa; phylum Chordata; class Actinopteri; order Cypriniformes; family Cyprinidae; genus Sinocyclocheilus; species Sinocyclocheilus anophthalmus. The sequence goes on from JADLZN010010572.1 coordinate 100,203, forward strand.
TTTCTCAGAGGAGCTCTGATCTTGACCAGGACCCCGAGGATTATCACCTTGTGTCTCCGTTATTGTGATTACCAAAATAAACCTTACCTTTGCACTCGCACTTGGATCCTGACTCTTCTCTGCCGTGACAGAAACTTTGCAGAACAAATGTAAAAGATACAAAGAAGTGATCATGTCTGGTTTGATATCAGATGGTGGGATTTGATATTCTCTTTACCAACAGTACTTTATAGTCATGTTATAATAAGTCACGTTTTAGACATGTAATTAGTTTTATAACTAATTGCTGAGAACTGCACATCAAGACATTGCTATTTCTCTCTTTTATTTTGTGAAAATATAATATAATATATAGTATATATAGATAGAATATATAGGTATGTTTGAGTAGGGTTGGAGTTAATGTCTTCAGGATGGTAGCCCTCCACGAAAAAACAAAAAAACTAAACAAAAAACTAAACCTAATCAAACACATCTGAACAAACTAAAGAATGTCTTCAATATTAGTAGAAAGGAAGTGGCAGGTATGTTTGATGGAGCTAAAAATTGCAGGAAGCGGATGTCGAGGGCCAGAACTGCTCAGCCCTGACATAGATTGATGTGGATTATTGTGGATTAACCTTTCTTTTAACCTTAAACTGCTGGTTTAAGCTGGTCCTAAGAAACTAGCTCAAACTCTCTCATGACCCAGCCCTAAGCACCCAAAGTCGTGCGGAAACCAACCCCTGTCGAAACACATCACAGTTCTTGATGCTTCAAAACACACCTAACCAGCATATGCTGTTTTTTCAACAGGGATGAGTATTCCCCTCATTTTTGGATTATTGCCCTGGATTGTTTGCCCAGTATACTGACCTCTGCCTGATCGTCTTGTGTTTATCTCTGCTGCATATCAAGTGAAAGATCTTCTTCATCCATGGACTCAACCCTGAACTGCAGTCACATTTAGCTTGCCCAGATGAGGGCTTAAATTTTAACCATTACATTAATTATGTCGTTTGACAATCTCATTCAATCCAGTCACCCTGTTAAAACGCTCCACACTTTCCTGTCACACTTAGTCACCGCTTTCTTTGAGCCAATGCAAATAGGTCAGACATCTCAGGAGAAAAGATCCCATCATTTCAACATAAGGCTTTCCTGTAGACGATCTAGTCATTTCATTGCAATGCCATTATGTAGCAAATTAGCTCAAAAGGGAAATATTTATAATTAATTATAGCTGGTTATAATTAATAGTAAATATTTAGATTAGATCTTAGAATTAACTGTAGCAGAATCAATATTATAATTATTTTATCTGTCCGTCCACCGAGCAGACAATATAATAATTTATCAATTCAAGGAAAAATTATTTTCCTGGCCAAGGAAAGTAGCTTTTCCTACCTTATGCAGTTGTTATGGGGCTGACAAGACGTGAGACGTGTGGATCCATGTGCAAGCTTTATTAAAGCAGAGAGGAGGTCAGAAACACAGGCAGGGTCGAAACAGTGGTAAACAGGTATATGGCGGGCAAAAACACGAGAATATTCCTAGGGCTAGCGTAGGTCAATGATCGGCGAACAGAATCAAAAGGGCGAGAATAAAAGGGATGAATCCAGGAAAACAGGCAAAGATCAAAAACCGAGAACACAAAGAAGAGGCAGACTAAGCTAAGGCAGGGTAAACTAAACAGGCTCCGTAGTGTATCTATCAAAACGACAAGCGCTAAACAATACTCTGCAGTTAGAAAGGAGTGAGAATGAGTGTTAACATACAACAAGACTAAGCAAAACACATATATACAGAATGAAGAAAAGTAAGGAAGAGAGAGAGAGAAGAGCAAAAGAATGGCAGTATTTAACATCAATTAACCACAACCTAATGAGAATCATCAAAGAATCAAAAATCAACTTAAAAGGGGCTCAAACTTAAACACGGATTTAAATAGTTGTAAACGGTTACTTGCAATGGCTTTGTTGAGAGTCCTGATGCGGTATAGGCACGGAGGTTCTTGATGAGTTCTTTAAGAAGTGATCTGGAGGTTTTCCTCTGGTTCTTCTGAATATAGGAAAGTCCACAGTGGATCGACAAAGTTACTCGAAGATAAAAACTGCCAGAAAATCAAACTCAAGAAGAAAGGTTTTTCAGGACGTCTGGATAGGTGTCGCGTACTCAGGGAAGGGAGCAACAGAGGTTGTGAGCCAAGAGTCTAGAAAATCAAACGTAACTCGAGCTATGGAATGGACTTTTGAATGCTATTTGTTGTGCACATCCAGCACTATGCGCCCCCTTGGCCCAATCAGAGGCATGCATTTGAGAAGCATGAGGGCGGATGGAGGAGACTTTCTTTGATCCTTTCATGTCCCAAATTGCATGTTTATTGCTGGTCGGAGGATAGGTGCAGTTTTACCCAAAATACAAAATAGTATGATGCATTTCACGATCACATAGTGTACATCATTGTTTGAGGAATAAAGAGCAGATCATTTTGATAATCAAGAAGAACACCGTAGAACAGGGGTAGGCAAGTCGGTCTGAGAGCGCTAGTCTGCTGAGTTCAGCTCCAAACCTGGAAAAAAACTCACCTGCTCAATAGCATTAGTAATCTGAAACATGATTAGCTGTTAGTGTGTGTTGGATTAGGGTGGGAGTGATATTATGCAGGAGCTGAACTCTAGGAACCGAACTTTGCTACCCTGATCTGGAGAGATGAGCTTAAATGTCAGGAGATACACCTGAGTATAAACATTTGAGAGGTCTAACTAATACAATAAAGAGTTGTAAAACTAGGCTAATAGAATAGGGAATAACCGATATCAAACAACACATGCCTATACAGATACAGGTTTTAAACGGATTAAGTTATAGTCTATAATTAAGAGGACAAATGTCTATATGTGTGTGTAGTTATGTATCGCTAAACATTTGCGAGAAACGTGAAGTGAGGACGGTCATTGTGGCCATCAGACATCTGGTGCAAGGTACGGGAGGAGGTCGGTAATTTAGGACATTGCAAATTTGATGTGGCTAAAGTTACGACTGGGGGGAGACCAGAAGAGTTGATTGGTACCATCTTCTTTGATAATGGGGGAAAAGTACCATTGGCAATTTAACACCCATTATAAATCTAGTAGAATCTCGGGGCCAGGACTGGAATTCTATATGCGATTGGGAGACAACCGGCAAGGCTGAAAGGCCATAAGAAGCCCCATGAAAATCCACATGATCCTAAGGCAGGACGCTACAAGAACAGAATCCCCCCTTTTGGCTGACTGAAAGTTCACCTGCCAAACATCCGTCAGAACAACAGTTATCATGATGGCTGGATGGCAGGTGGATCCTGATGGCCGGATGGCAGGTGGATCCTGATTGTCAGATGGTAGGTGGATCAGGAAGGCCGGATGGCAGGTGGTTTCTAATTTTCCTCAGCCTTTGGATCCTCAGCTTGGGGTTTAACCTTGGTCAGGTTCAGCATTGTCTCAGCCTGGGTCCCTCTTTTCCGGTGGCTCCGTTTGAAGGTTTGAGGAAGGGCAGCTGTGCACCTGTTCATGGACCTTTGCACCCCGTTGACTCTGTTAAACAGGACAAAAGCAAGGCCGAGGGTTAGGGTGTACCCGATTGCTGTGGCAAGGAAAAGTGCCGTGTCGGCAGAGGTCCAGGATCGGGCAAAGGGAAAGGTGGTCTGGACAGGCAACCGAGGCAGTGCTTGGAGGGCTGTGTCGATTGGTGTGATGTCAATCATCTGGGACCCCCCTTCCTCAATGCTCAGTTCCAAATCAGGTTCCAGGGTGAGACTGTGATCCTTGAAGAAGGCTGGAATTTCCACCTCGGATTGGTACTCTTCACTTGGAAGGTGGTACAGCGCCAGGTCACCGAGGTGGAGGATGGCACCTTTGGGCACTTGAATCCACATACTCTGGTTGGGCAGACTGACACGGGTGGCAGTGTCATGCTGGTCATAGGTCAGTGTGGTGGTAAGGGTCAAGAGAGGAGTGGTTGACGAGCCAACTGTTTCCCAACACATCTCTGCGTGCGTTTCTGTGACTTCACGTAGCGCGACGCTGCCTCTCAGCAGTGGGAGCCCCAAAAATGTGTCTCTCTTTGCATGGGTTGTAACCCGCAGATTCCTTCAGTGTTGTCTCGGAGGAAGGGCTTGCTGGGGCAGAGATAATGGATGTCTTTGGTCAGGGTACACATGCGTAGGTTTGGGGCCAAGTATAACTGTGTGTTATCGTCGTGGTAGGCTACCATATCTGTTGTGTGTATTCTGATGTGAGTGTTTCCTTGCCAAAATCCAACATTGACAATGTCTTGGAGTCTGTAAATGTTGTCGGATTCAATAATGGGTAGATTCAGAAGAAACGCCATCTCGCTCTG